>SKCR01028395.1:0-248833 GCA_019454045.1 Zanthoxylum bungeanum
AGACTCCATGCCTCAACTATAAATATAACATTACATCCAACACTCAAGGGGAGGCTAATACAGAGCACAAAACACAGAATTAAATATTTGTAGAGATCCAAGGAGAGGATTGAAGAGCGACAAGAAGAGACAAAGGCTGTAATATCCGGAGAGGAAGAGATTCAATTCGGGTTTTATCTTCTTATTTCTTTCTTAAAACTCTAATGATTTCCATTAGATTCGTGGCTTGATTATTTATTGTTCTATCTTTTGTCATGAATTTACTCCTTAATTTTGGAGAATGATGTAATTGATGCTTGAACCTTGTATTTTTGTTTATCAATTTTGTAATGAATTTTTATTAATTATTTATATTCTTTTGAGTTTAATGCTTCTTAATTGTTGGCCACAATTGAAGATGATGAATGTTTAGAATCTATCACTCGAGAGAGGGGATTTTGAATAGATCTAGAGAATATAACCTAGGATTTTATAGAGTTCGAGAGAATCTGTAGTCCTTTGAAGTCGTTAACATAGAATCACAAATCGTAATGAGTTATTAACTATTGGATTTTTATAGAGATATCGAAGTCTATAGTTGATAATATTTTCACTCGGCACTCGAGAGAGGGAGTGAATATTTTAGGATCTTGACTTATAAATAATATAACTGAACAAAGATTAATTGGCATGAAAAATACATAGGAGACAGCTAGGTGAAATCAGGATCCAGAATCTCTATCGTATTAGTTCCTCCTATTTTATTATTTTTATATTTTATTTATTTATTAAAAATCTTTATTATTTATTTTCTAAATAAAGTTAGGATTATCAATTGTAGTACTTAGTGCGAGTTAACACAATCCCTGTGGGTTCGACACTCTTAACTCATATTTATACTAAAACTTGACACCGTACACTTGCGGTACGATATAAAATATCACAACAGTGCTAGCCTAGGCAAATACCTCAAAACTTTTAACTCGAGGTTCCTCTAGTCAATTAGACTTAAGGATCCTCAAAATCAGTGGCTCACTCTTAAACTTTAGAGTTTCTCACTTATATAAACCCAAGATATGAAAGGTTTTGGTGTAGCAAATTTGTGAAGAATTCTTTGGGTTTATATAGTGCTCCAAAAACAACAAAATTAATTAAGAATCCGATGTGGGATAAAAGCTAATTTACACTTAGCCATTGGATCTTAATTTAGTGGTTTAATGAGATTATAAAACCCTAATAAGAGTTTGGGCCGAATTGGAATTCAAAACAAATTTTTAAAAAAAATACTATTCATGTTACTATTCATGTGAATAGTAATTTTTTTATTCCAATTCCCAAAGTGCCCCTATCGTCATTCACCAATCCCTAAGCCACTATGGAACCTCATAAATGATTTTTTCAATAATTAAACATATTGAAACATTTATGAACAATTCCTACAGCAATCATATATGCTGTTATATTTGTACTGTGCACTATTAACCATTGATTTCGACTTTGTTGTGTGTGAAATTTTGGGTTCCCCTCAAGTTAGACATGAAATGAATCGTGATAATATAATCGAACATAAATTATCCTCCGATCAGATGGTCGTTCGATTTCAATGACCAAGGTTGAAATCTAGCAACATGCCAAGGCCCCCAAATTAGAAGGAAATATATATATACCCATTCTGTATGCGATTTACATATGATACGGTCCCTCGCCTCACTGTATCCCCACCTATTGACCTAGGGTACGGAAAGTGTCTACCCATATGGTCAAAGGTATGATGTTGATAGTGTCATGAATCGTGCTAACCCAAGAATCTCACATGATTCTTCCGCTGTGGCCACAGTCTCAAGCACTGATCACACATATCAATCCGCGAACTGGAATACTTTTCTTATAAGAAACTATTATCCGAGAGAGTGGCGATTCTCCGTTGTATCTTTACAAACTTCATGTGTTTCAACAAATGACCCAATCATACCCTTATGATCGGATCTTTTGAATCGGGGAAGGAGAATGTCAAAGTTATTTGATCCACACATAAGATTGTAAAGACCTCAAGTCTAAGGACTAGTCATATAATCGATACATGAAAGTTCTCACAGACACATGGGATAAACACTCCATATGAAAACTTCCGGCGATCAATTCGATGGACACAAGCAACTCATGCATCCATGTGATACACCAAGCGGACGGATCTCCGCTAGTAGCATATGAGATCGGCTACCCCACTTAAGGGCGGATCATATCATCATGCTAGTCTCTCCGCTTTGTGAACGCCCAGATTATTCACAAAACTATGACTAGGAACATTTAAGAGTAATGATTCTCATAAGGCGTGGAAGCCATCATTCTATTACTCCAAGAGCTTTATTACAGTGTTGATGATTCATAAAAGTTATGTAAGACACGTATAATAAAGATTGTCATTTTATTAATTAATGAAAATGTTACAAATACATGTACAAATAGCCCATCCACAAGTTGGGTATAGGGCATATCCCTAACAATCTCCCACTTGCACTATAGCCAGCTAGTATGAATCTGGACACCATACTCTCGGGTGTACGTAGATTGAGAAAGTCCTAACAACCTCTTAGATCTATTACGGTAGATCTTAATGCCGAGGATGTAGGCTGCTTCTCCCAAATCTTTCATGGAGAAATTCTGAGATAATCATTGCTTGGTGGCTTGCATCATAGGAATATCATTCCCGATGATTAATATGTCATCGACATATAATACAAGAAATACAACAACACTCCCACTATATTTCCTGTAAACACAAGGCTCGTCTACATTTTTTATGAAGTCAAATTCTTTGATTGCCTCATCAAATCGTATATTCCAACTTCTAGAGGCTTTCTTGAGTCCATAAATGGATCGTTTAAGCTTGCATACTTTATTATGATCATCCTTAGATGCAAACCCCTCAGGTTGTGTCATATAGACTTCCTCTACGAGGTTCCCATTAAGGAAAGCTGTTTTGACATCCATCTGCCAAATCTCATAATCAAAGTGTGCAGCTAGTGCCAGTAAAATTCGAATGGACTTTATCATTGCAACAAGCGAGAAGGTTTCGTCATAGTCAATTCCTTGGATTTTTCTATAACCTTTCGCCACCAACCTAGTCTAATAGGTTTGGATGTTGCCTTCTGCATCAGTTTTACGCTTGTAAATCCACTTGCAGCCTATGGGTTTTATCACTTCATGTGAATCTACCAAGTCCCAGACTTGATTCTGATACATAGAGTCTATTTCGGATTTCATGGCCTCAAGCCACTTGACTGAATCAATGCAACGCATTACTTCATCATAACTGGTGGGATCATCATTATCAATGACCTGATCATGTTCCTCATCAATATGGAAACCATATCTTTCAGGCTCATGTCTTTCCCTACCAGACCTTCTGAGTTTATAACCTTGTGGTTGTTCTGTCACTGCCCTTTTGAGGGGCCTGGGGTTTAGTTCTATGTTAGTTTGTTCTTCTCGTACCTCATCGAGGTCAAGTCTACTCCCACTATATTTCTTGAGAAGGAATTCATTCTCTAGAAATTTAGCATTTCGTGAGACAAATGTTCTTTGTTCATTTGGGACGTAGAACACGTATGCTCCTGAGTTCAAGGCATATTCTACAAACTTACATTTAACTGCCCTATCATCCAATTTGTTAGTTTGTGTGAGCTTGACATATGCGTCACATCCCCAAATTCTTAGATAACTAAGACTATGACCTTTCCCAGACCATAACTCATATGGTGTTTGACTTACACTCTTGGAAGGAACTTGGTTTAGTAGTAGGGTTGCAGTTTCTAAAGCAAGACCCCAAAATGAAAGAGGTAGATCCGTGTCTGGCATCATTGATCGGACCATATCTAATAATGTATGATTTCTCCTTTCGGAGACCCTATTATGCTGTGGAGTTCCTGGAGGAGTCCATTGGGAAACAATGCCATTTTCTCTCAAGTAATCTTGAAATTCACCGCTTAAGTATTCACCACCTCGGTCAGACCTTAGTGACTTAATACTTTTATTAAGCTGGTTTTCTACTTCAGCTATGAAGTCTTTGAATTTCTCAAAGGCTTCAGATATGTACCACATAAGGTACACATACCCATATCGTGAGTGATCATCGATAAAGGTAATGAAGTATGAGAATCCACCTCTAGTGGTGACTGACATTGGTCCGCATACATCAGAGTGTATGAGTTCTAATGTCTCCGTTGCACGATGTCATTTACCTTTGAAGGGTAATTTGGTCATTTTACCAAGTAAACAAGACTCACAAGTTCCATAAGGTTTATATTTGAAGGGTTTGAAATACACATCCTTATGTAGCTTAGTTAATCTTGTTTTATTGATACGACCTAAGCGACTATGCCATAGAAGTGATTCATTGAGATTATTCGAGTTAACGTTGTATATATTAGAGGTTGAACATCCTTTGTTAGTTTGTAAGACATAGATACTATTATTCAAAATACCATCTCCATATTTTATTTCATTGAAATAAATAGAACATTCATTACAACTTATTAGGCATGAAAAGCCTTTATTACATAAAGAAGAAATTGAAATGATGTTCTTTACTAGAGAAGGTACATAAACACAATCTTCTAAGTCTAAAACTAAACCATTCGGCAAAACTAATGAATAAGTCCCCACGCATAATACAGCCAGTTTTGCTCCATTACCCATGCGTAAGTCAACCACCCCATGACAGAGTCTCCTACTGTTTCTCAGGCCCTGCACATTGTTACACAAGTGAGTCCCACAACCGGTGTCAAGCACCCAAGTAGAAGATTCGGAGTTTTGAGAATATAGTCCAATCATATACAACATACCTGAAGCATTGGGCTTCTTGGCCTCTTGGGCTTCCCTAGCTTCCTTGGCTTTCAAGGATCTGCAGTCTTTCTTCCAATGACCTTTCTTTCCAAAAAAGAAACATTTCCCCTTTCTCTTTTTCTTCTCCACCTTACCATTGGGCTTTAAGTGATCTGGAGCCTTGGCCTTGCCCTTATTTTTCTTTGGGCCCCGTGGCTTCAGGTCCGTACCTGTAAGCATGACGGAGGTTTTAAGCTCCGGTCTCAAGTCCTTATCTGCTTGCTTTATCAGATTGTGCAATTCTGGTAAAGTAGCTTCTTTATCAGATAGATGAAACTGCATAATAAAGTTAGAGAATTCTTTAGGGAAAGACTGAAGAATCAGATCGTGACCTATCTCATGATCCATGATGAACCCGAGGTTGGCCAATTTTTCAATGTGGCCAATCATCTTAAGCACATGTCCACTAATAGATCCTTCCTTATACCTTGTTTGGAATAAGGCACATGACACTTGGAATCTCACGGTATGAACGAAAGTTGCATACAACTCCTTCAAGTGAAAGATGATGGTTTGAGCATCCATATCTTCGTGAGCTTTCTGAAGTTCGTCCGACATAGAGCCAAGCATTATGCAAACTACTTGCTCATCATCATCGACGTGTTTCTTCCAAGCATCAAATGTATTTTGGTCAGCATCTTCTGCGGGTTCAGGGGGAAATGGTCTTTCAAGAACATAGAAAATCTTTTCTTGTCGTAAGACAATTTTAAGGTTTCTCAACCAGTCATTGTAGTTGTCCCCTTTGAGCTTATGCTCATCAAGGATGGAACGAAGTGATACTCTGTTTGCCATTTGAATGTTTGTGAAATATTTTAACCCACATGTTAAGAGAAAATATTAAAATTAGGAATATGTTTTCATTAATGTTTCATAATAACATGGGCTTTTAATATTATGAAGTTGCTCCCACTCAATTGTTTTAAAATTTTAAGCAAATCGCATCAACCCCAATATGGTGGATTTCTTATGGGCAAGGATCCCATTATCATCATTTCATAACTGTGACTAGGGCCGGTCGTTATAAAATACGATAATTAGGTAGGTTCCCAACCAATTTATGATATAAATCACAATTCCTTGATCATTGGGTTGGGCAATCAAACATGCCATAGCTTATGCTAGTCCTTGTGGACACCCAATCTTTGCCACTAAGTTATAAGACCACGCCTAAGGGTCACTGCGTCTTATGACTCAGAAAAGTCAAACCATTGTCAATAGTACGATTTAGAGACAAATTGGTATTGGTCAGTCTGGTAAAGCCTAGTCCTGCCAATACGGTTTAAGCCCTTTGGGTCTATACTTTACAATGGGAGGCAAATTTTAGACTTAAATTATTATTGAGGATTTTAGAAAGTTTAAGTGAATAACTGTCAAATGGATTCCTCCATTGAAAATTCCCCAGAGGGAGGGTGGAGCGAACTCTCTTAAATACCATTACCTTTTAGGCTCTTATTGCCTTGGTGACAAGAATAAATAATAGATCCTCCAAATTAGTCCAACACTTTAAATATGCTATAAGGTAAGCTTTGAGTAAATGATTATCTAGATATCTTCACATCTTTTCCTTTTGGCTATAAAAAGGTAGTGAGTGAAGGAAGACACCAAATCATTATCTAACTCTAGTAATACCTTTGGTTAAATTAACTTTAGTTTGGAAATTTTTATTAACCCCTTGGTCCCAACCCACTTGTATCTTTTATAATGTCTTTTATTATAAACAAGTGATTTATATTTATTAGCCTTAAAGGTAATAAATCTCTAAGTTCATCACAGAATAATTAATTAGCTAAGGGATAAGCAATACACTCTCTATTTCTTAGAAAGTCTCTAGATGCTTGCACCTTAAAATAATCATGTCAATTCTAATCATACATAGAATCATCAAGCATATGAGTTTTAATATGTTGGAATTATTTTAGGCATTAAATAACTTTGATTAATATTTAATTATGATATTGCATTTTATTTTATTCAAATAAATTTACTATTCACATTTTTCTGCAGACGCGTGAACTTTAAATGTAATTTCACAATTCAAATCTTAACCAAATCATGCAAAACTTGTGCCTAAAATTAGGTTCAGGGTGTTAGCTTTCCAACGAGCTTTTAAACACCCAATTTCGAGTTCAAATGAGTGACAACTAATCAAAACAAAAACGGCGCTCTGATACCACTGTTGGGAAGCGGCCGCGAGTGCGCAGCGGAAAATTAAAATTATTTGCCGCTTTTCCTTTGCCCAAGACCCATTTGTTTTTATTATTCTACAAGCCTAGGCATGTTACTATATATTCTAAGCATAAAACTCATAAAACATGCAAAGAACATAAACCTAAACATGCTAACTATCATAAGAACTCTAATTAAAATAAAGAAAGAAAAAGACTTACTTGAACCGAAGACTCCTTCAGTCCTCCCTCCAATCTACAAGATTTTCTCGAACTCAGCAAGCTCTTCCACATTCCAAAGAGCCACCCAAGTGTGTGGCCTCCAAAGATGCACACACCAAAGCCAAAACTCAACAGCAAGACTACGCCTTGAGTGCACGGGTATTTTGCCCTTGGTGCTAGCCTAGGCAAATACCTCAAAACTTTTAACTCGAGGTTCCTCTAGTCAATTAGACTTAAGGATCCTCAAAATCAGTGGCTTACTCTTAAACTTTAGAGTTTCTCACTTATATAAACCCAAGATATGAAAGGTTTTGGTGTAGCAAATTTGTGAAGAATTCTTTGGGTTTATATAGTGCTCCAAAGACAACAAAATTAATTAAGAATCCGATGTGGGATAAAAGCTAATTTAATCTTAGCCATTGTATCTTAATTTAGTGGTTTAATGAGATTATAAAACCCTAATAAGAATTTGGGCCGAATTGGAATTCAAAACAAATAAAAAAAATTTACTATTCACATGAAGAGTAATTTTTTTTTATTCCAATCCCCAAAGTGCCCCTATCGTCATTCACCAATCCCTAAGCCACTATGGAACCTCATAAATGATCTGTTCAATAATTAAACACATTGAACCATTTATGAATAATTCCTACAGTAATCATATATGTTGTTATATTTGTACTGTGCACTATTAACCAAGGCCCCCAAATGAGAAGGAAAGATATATATACTCATTTTGTATGCGATTTACATATGATACGGTCCCTCGCCTCACTGTATTCCCACATATTGACCTAGGGTACGGAAAGTGTCTACCCATATGGTCAAAGGTATGATGTTGATAGTGTCATGAATTGTGCTAACCCAAGAATCTCACATGATTCTTCCGCTGTGGCCACAGTCTCAAGCACTGATCACACATATCAACCCGCGAACTGGAATATTACTCTTATAAGAAAATATTATCCGAGAGAGTGGCAATTCTATGTTGTATCTTTACAAACTTCACGTGTTTCAACAAATGACCCAATCATACCCTTATGACCGGATCTTTTGAACCGGGGAAGGAGAATGTCAAAGTTATTTGATCCACACATAAGATTTTAAATACCTCAAGTCTAAGGACTAGTCATATAATCGATACATGAAAGTTCTCACAGTCACATGGGATAAACACTCCATATGAAAACTTTTGGGCGGTCAGTTCGATGGACACGAGCAACTCATGAATCCATGTGATACACCAAGCGGACGGATCTCCGCTAGTAGCCTATGAGATCGGCTACCCCACTTAAGGGCAGATCATATCATCATGCTAGTTTATCCGCTTTGTGAACGCCCAGATTATTCACAAAATTATGACTAGGAACATTTAAGAGTAATGATTCTCATAAGGCGTGGAAGCCATCATCTTATTACACCAAGGGCTTTATTACAATGTTGATGATTCATATAAGTTATGTAAGACACGTATAATAAATATTGTCATTTTATTAATTAATGAAAATGTTACAAATACATGTACATACAGCCCATCCACAAGTTGGGTATAGGGCATATCCCTAATATTTTATATATTCGACAACTTGTCAAAGAGCTCTAAAAAGCTTAGTGATTAAGAGAGAAAATAGGTTGGTATTGCCCCGAGCTTGTAATAAAATTTCATTTCTTTGTTCCCATCGACGTAGGTTGGATCCACTCTCATCCGAACCACGTTAAACCTTTATTTTCTCTGTGATTTTCTATTTGCTTGCCAAGTTTTCTAAGGTTCCCAACTAACCAAACAAATTCACTGTTTGGGGTATGTTTGTTCGAGGAGTAAATTTCCTAAATTACCCCTGAAATGAAAAAAAATTGTCAACAGTTGGCATCGTTTGTGAAGAGCAGTACAAAAAGCAACAAACACACTAAGACAATGGCAGTAGATGGAAACTATATGACTTCAGAGGCTTCGACAACAGAGTGGATCGAAAAGATGGAAGAAACCCTACGAAATGAAAGGGAATATGCTCGAAAAGAGTGGGAAACAACTCAAGCCTTCATGAGAGCCATGATAGAGAAAATTGAAAAGTTGGAGAAGACGGTAGGAGAGCAAGGACAAGCGGGTCCCAGTAAAAAGAAAGAAGATATAACCAAAGGGAAAAGGATCTCCGGAGCAGACGGAGATCGAGGAAATGGGAAGAGAAATGCACAAAGAGTGAGGTATGTAGTTGTTACTTGCACTGCGTATGTTAGAGAGCTATGGGAAGAAGAAGACAAGCGAACCCCGGAGTCATCCAGTAACAGCCCGTGTTTCGGGGAAAGTGACTTGGAACAGTATTCGAAGAGGAAACGTGAGGTTCCTAGTTATGGAAGATACCACGCTCGAAGTGGAAGGCGTAGAGAGGCCCTTGGACGAGAGCATGACAACTCCGAGAGCCAAATGAGTGATTTATTTCGGAGGGAGATGAGGAAATGGGAGGAAAATGCGAAATGAGGGGCTCGGGTTAACCAGGATATAGAGACAACATCCCCATTTGCGAAGGAAGTATTTGAGGTGGAGTTTCCTATAAGGTTCACCATGCCCACGATAGATGTTTTATAAGGGAAGCACGAACCCCAAGTCTTACATTGAAAAGTTTGTTTTATTGATGGAGATCCAGGGAATGGTAGGAGATGTGATCTGTAAGTTGTTCCCGTTAACTTTGGAAGGGTTGGCCAGCTTGTGGTTCAGAAACTTGACCCCGGGAAGTATCCACAGCTTTTCACAGTTGAGAAAGTCCTTTATGCGCCATTTCAATGGAGCGTGCGTACCAAGGAATACAGTAGGGTCATTAAGGATGATGAAGCAAAGAGATAACGAGCCCTTGAAGAACTTTGTTGACAGATACGACAGCTTAGTGTTAAAGTTCGGAGCATATAAGTCCCCGAAGGCGCCAGAGAGTTTTAAATGAGCTCTAAAGATCGGAAAGTTATGGTCCCACTTAAGGATCCAGGAGGTGTCGGAATATACCGCAGCCTTGGAACAGGCAAGAAGTTTGTGTTGCTGGAAGAAGAGGATAAGATAGCCCTGAGGATGAGCTATCTGATCACCAAAAGCGCTGAGGCAAGAGAATCAACGTGATGCGAGCAAAAATTAGAGAGGACCAGCCCTGGGGCAGAAGGAATTTAGGCCGATGGCTCAGGGCAATATAGCGTTCGAAAGGAGGCACCCGGTCAAGGTTGCTCATGTTGTAAGAGGAACGACGTACACCTTCTTAAATAGACCGTTGGCTCAAATAGCTCAGGAGATTCAGGATAAGGGTCTATTGACTGAGCCCGATCCGAGGAGGTTCCCGGTTGAGAAAAGAGATCACAAGGCCTATAGTGCACACCACAATGTGAAGGGGCATACCACAAAGAGATGTAGGGACCTGCAAGAACATGTGGAGGACCTGGTGAGGAATGACTATTTGAAGGAGTGCATTGACCACGAGGTTATGTGGATCCGACAGCAAAGGGAGCATATGCCAATGTTCACAATAGCTGAAGGAAGGACGTTGGCCAGGGATTCAAACCGAGCGAGAAAGAACTATTGTCGGACCAATGGCCAGAGGTACTTACCAGGTAGAGGTCCCTGGGGATCCAAAAAGCTAGACTAAGACTGGAAATGGGCCGGTTTTTATTAAAAAAAATTAAATATATTTTAAATTTATTATATAAAAATTTATATATATAATTTATTATATAAATATAAATATAAATAATATTTTTATAATCCCGGGCCCGGGCTTAATAAGTTATTTTTGAAGCTCTATCTATGTCAAGGTTTACAAAATCAAGTTTGGGATAATTTGGCTCAGGTCGGGGCACTATTTTATGGTAAGATTGATTCTCCTCTTCAGATATGGTCGGTATGGTGTCGTAGTCATCAAGACTTTCTGATCCCAAGTTGTGGATAGTCTCACTCATGGGCGGCATGGTAGGAGGCAAGGTATCAAATGGAGTAGGGGAGGAAGTCTTCGATTTTGACATTTATGTCAAGGAATGACCCGAGGTAGAAGGTTAGTTCACAGTTAGAATTAATTTTATGCTTAGTGGAGTTTACACTAAAGATATGGTTACTATGTCATCATCCCTACCAAGTGGCCAACTCTAAAAAGGCTCTAAGCACCATAATAATGGCAAAACAGTAAGTTTACAGAGCACAACCAAGGAAAACACACCCCCACAAGTAAACCCACCATTCGTGCTTCTATTAACACAAAAATCCCAAAACAAGCAACAAAAATACAAACAGGCCATGCCAGCAAGCCATTTTCATTATTGCAAACATAAACATGAATAAGAAGAAGAAAAGAATAGTGGGGGACTTACTTGTGAAGATTGAAGATGATGATGGACGCTTGAGGTTGTTGAATGCACGAAGTTGCAGGAAACAAGTGTGAGCTCAGAGTTTTATTTAAAGAGGATGAAGTGGTAAAAGAAGAGTTTGGAGAAGGACAACCTTTAAATAGGTTGCTCGGGCTGGTTTCAGTCATTGGATTTGGGGAGATGGGCAAGATCACCTCCACTTATGGTGAAGATCTCAACCATTGAATTCAAATGAAGGTCTCAGATTGAAGCTACTATTTTAGTAGGGCATAATTGCCCTTGGTTTTGGCGCGCGAGCCGTGAATGCATGACACCTGGCATCTCGGGGAGACGAAGCAAAAAGATGGCCTGACAGACATGACATTTATTGAAGGAAGGCCATTAAGATTTCACAACTTCCTAGAGGCGGTTTAGAAGCCCAAGAAAGACCATTCAAAAGGCGGTGAAAAGGCAATCATTATAGAAAAATGGATTTTTGGCTATACATGTACCTTCGTGACGTGAGGGACATGGTAGTGTGGATATTCACGAGTTAGGACCCGAAGACATTGGCACAATCTATACCATTATTGTAGTTCCTGACATCAACCCACCAACTCATTGATACCTTTAACTATAGGACAAATGTTGATGGAAAATTCCAACCTAATGAACTCTAAAGCCTGAAGAGGGGTATAATGAGGTTTGCACTTAACAGATGGTCCAAGGTCCTTATGAGGATGAAAGATCAGATGAATGGCCAGAGCCCATAGTGTTGAGGAACACCCGAGGGCAGAACCAGTTGAGGAGGATATGTTGGGATATCGACCCAACCTGATAAAAAGATATCAGATCCGATTGTACTTGAGCATCTGTGAAGGTTGACCCAATATGGTCCGTGAATTCCGACCCAACCTAATAAAAGAAGCTGGGTCAAATTCGGCCTTAGTCAGAACGTCAGTATCAGACTCTGAAATCAGACCCAACATCAGACTCCGAAGTCAGAACATCAGTAGATCAGACTCTGAACCAAGCATCATATCAGTCTTTGAAATCAAAATTGACTCAGCAGGTCAGACCTGGTAAAAGAAGTAAGGAAGAGAATCGACTCAGCTGTTGGTTTTCAAATTTCATGCGCAGCGGAAATCATGTTCAGTAACAGGAAAAAAATTTATTTTTACATGAACAATAAAAACCGGATCCGTATTTTTCTAGTACATTAGTAACATAAAAATTTAGAACTTAAATCGGAAATATACATGTAGATCTGGATCTCTATAAATCACGATTCTTTGAACCATGATCTTCCTCGACTTATCTCCTCACCTCCAACGGCACGTGTGGGCGTGAAAATAATTACGAAGAACACTCTAATTTATTGAATGATTCGTGTACTCAGCACATGAGACGAATCCTGAGTGCTATTTCCTTTTGATTTTCTCAAAACCAAACTAAGAAAAATAAAAGAAAACTCTTTTCTTTTATTTTCTTTCTTCAGCACACGTTTTTTTTTTTTTTGTTCTTGTTTCTCTTCTTTTGATCAAAATCTCAATTCTATCAAAACCATCAACATTTGCTCACGTTTTTTTTTTTTTTTTTTTTGCTTTTTAAAAGGGATTTTGTTTTTGAAAAAAAAAAGAATTTTGTTTTTATCAAAACTATAGTTAAGCAAATCCATTTAAGGATTTAATTCAAATCCTTTAATATTTATCTCATAATTTATCAAATATAATTCATTAAAATTAATTTTCAAAATTTCAACTTTTGAAATATTATCTTATTAAATTAAAATTTAATTAATCAAATTAATTAAATATTAATTTTCATAAATTAATAAATAGATACATTATCTATTGATATATATATATTATGACAACTTTTGTTATAATTTCAAAAAAGAGTTATATTGAATCATTATAGTGTAAAATAATTCATAACTATTTTTCTTCGCAATTATAATCGTTCGAACAGTGATAGAAGATGACGAGGGAACCGATGGACCTATAATTCTAAGCTCCAATAATTCCGTCGATTAATTATAAACTCTTTTATTAATCAAACAAAATTATTAATTCTGGAGTAACTCCACTAAATACCCAGTATTGCACTCTCAGAATTATAGAATTAAGTACTCAAAGTATTCGTCCATTGATATAGTCATTACATATGCAATGATCCTCCATAACAGATTCGTAAATGAGCTAGGTATAAAATATCTGTTAACCTCTCCAATTACATCTTTATCCTTGACTTCCATTACTTCTCAAGCGAACAATTAATTCATATATTTTATGAATTTGCGCGCTAATCATTCAGGTCCTGAACTAACAAACAAGGGAATCTTATGAACGGATTTCATTGTATCACATTACCATTCCCAGCTATTCATTCAAATCATTCCTAAAATATAAGGTTTACGAATGTAATAAATACAAAGCCATACTGAGTAAATTAAAGAATAAATTAATATGATATAGGAGTCTGCTAAATACAATGAATTAAGATTATCACATATATGACCATCATTATGATAAAAATTGATGTTCTTTATTTAACGGAAATTATTATAATCTTTTCAATTTTATCTGGTCCTGTCCAATATAATCTTATTATATAAAATACATTCATTTTTATGTCTCTACATAATATAGTCTGGATAGAACTATACCATTCATAATGGAATGAACTGTATTTATGACTTTGGATTTGAAGATTCCAAACTTCAAGTCATAGTCATGGACAAATTTTGATTATTACTCTTTAAATTTTATCCATGCATATATGTATGAAACATTTTACATATACATATGTGTTTAATTTAAAGCTACATAAATAATCACGGAATTTTCATGAATTTTATAAAGCAAATCAAAATGCATACATGGAATAAAATCGAATCATAAATTTATTAATCAATCATGTTTCGAACACATTTGCTTGTCGGGCAAATAATCCCAACAAACTCTCACTTGCCCTAAAGCAAATGAGACATGTCTCTAATCCCCAATCCTTCTAGATGCCCCTCAAAACTCTTTGCCAGCAGCGTCTTGGTAAAAGGATCGGCTAGATTCTCTGCAGATGGAATCTTCAGAAAAGCCACGTCCCCGTGTTGCACAATGTCCATAATCACATGATATTTCCTCTCAATATGTTTTGATCTCTTATGGCTTCTTGGTTCTTTGGAATTAGCCACTGCACCACTATTATCACAATAAAGTGGCAATGGATTGTCCATATTTGCAACCACTTCCAGATCAGTAAAGAACTTTCGGAGCCAAACCGCTTCTTTGGCAGCTTCACAAGCAGCCACATATTCGGCTTCCATAGTTGAATCAACAACACATGATTGTTTTACGCTTCTTCAAACTATAGCTCCCCCACCAAGAGTAAATATTGATCCAGATATCAACTTTTGATCATCTGTATCTGATTGAAAATAAGAATCAGTATATCCAATCGGAATCAAATCCCTGTTAGAATAAACAAGCACATAGTTCCTCGTTCTCCGTAGATACATGAGAATATGCTTAACTGCTACCCAATGATCTAATCCTGGATTTGACTGAAAACGACTCACTATTCCCACTGCATAGCATATATCAGGTCTTGTGTATAGCATAACATACATCAAGCTCCCCACTGCCGATGCATATGGAATCCATCTCATATCTTCTTCCTCTTGGGGTGTCGAAGGACACTGCCTTTTAGAAAGAACAACTCCATGACGGGAAGGTAGGTTACCTTTCTTGGAGTTTTGCATTGAATATCTAACAAGCATCTTGTCAATATACAATGCCTGAGACAGAGCTAGTAGATTTTTCTTACGATCTCTAATAAGACGGATCCCAAGAATATAACTTGCTTCTCCCAAATCTTTCATTTGGAATTGTTCAGCCAGTTAAGCCTTTACGTCTGATAATAGTTCTACATTATTCCCAATAAGTAGAATATCATCAACATAAAGTATTAGAAAGACCACTCGTTTGTCCTTGATGAATTTATAAACACAAGATTCATCAGGATTTTGGATAAAGCCATAAGATTTGATCGCCTCATCAAATCTCATGTTCCAAGATCTGGACGTTTGTTTAAGTCCATAGATAGACCTTTGCAACTTGCAAACCTTTTGCTTTTCGTCCTTGTTTATAAAACCTTCTGGTTGCTCCATATAGATGGTCTCCTCAAGATAGCCATTCAAAAAGGCTGTCTTGACATCCATATGCCAAATTTCATAACATAATGAGCAGCAATGGAAAGCAAGATTCGAATGGACTTCAGCATGGCTACTGGTGAAAAAATTTCCTCATAGTCAACTCCTTCTTTTTGGGTATAACCCTTTGCAACTAGTCTTGCTTTGAATGTCTCTACATTACCGTCCACTCCCCTTTCTTTTGTAGATCCATTTGCACCCTATAGGATTTACTCCTTCAGGTAGATCTACAAGCTCCCAGACTGAGTTGCAATACATGGATTCCATCTCAAGTTTCATGGCCTCAAGCCATTTCTCCGTGTCATGATCTTCCATTGCACATCTATATGTCAATGGGTCATCTTTTCCATCATCAGTGATAGTAATTTATGCTTCACCTTCTTGTCTATATCGAGAAGGTAGTCGTACTATCCTCCCACTACGACGAGGTGGTAAGATATTCTGACCCGAAGATGTGGTCTCCTCGCTTTGTGGAACAACAATCCTAGCAGGTTGTTGACTGATCTCATCAGATTTTAATTCCTCCAAGACTATCTTGCTTTGAGGTTTGAAGTCTGCCATATAATTATTCTCAAGAAACGTGGCATTTTTCGACACAAATACCTTATTATCTCGAGGATTATAAAACACACATCCCCTTGTGCCTTTTGCATATCCTACAAAGAAACAAACTTCAGAACGCATTTCCAACTTTGTTGTCTTACCTATTAGCACGTATTATAGGCACCCCCATATACGAAAGTGACTCAAACTAGGTTTGTGGCCACTCCATAACTCTAAGGGTGTTCTAGGTACTGACTTAGATGGAACCACATTCAAAATGTAGGTTGCTGTTTGTATAGCATACCCCCAAAACGATTTTGGGAGTGAAGAATAACTCAACATGGAACGAATCATGTCGAGTAAAGTTTGATTCCTCCTCTCAGCTACTCCATTTTGCTGAGGTGTACCAGGTGAGAGTTAGTTGGGATAAAATCTCATACTCTAATAGGTGATCTTTGAATTCATTATCAAGGTATTCACCTCCTCGATCTGATCGAAGGCACTTGATTAATTTACCTAGTTGTTTTTCCGTTTCGATTTGGAATTCTTTAAACTTTCCAAAAGTTTCAGATTTATGTCTCATTAGGTAAACATAACCATATCTTGAGTAATCATCAACAAAAGTAACGAAGTACTCATAGCCACCTCTTGCTTGTGTAGACATAGGTACATAAACATCTGAATGTATGAGCTTCAGTTGTTCTTGGGCCCTATTGCCTTTTGCAGAGAAATGTCTCTTTGTCATCTTACCTTCAAGACATGACTCACAGACTGGTAGAGTACCAATATTTAGTTCTCTTAAAGGACCATCATTTATAAGCCTATTTATCCTGTCAAGATTTATATGACCAAGTCTTAGGTGCCATAGATATGTGTTATCAGTGTGAGAAATCTTTTGTTTCTTTGTTTTTGGCAATTCTACTTTGAACATTTCAGCATTCAATAGTGAATTAAAATTGGGCCTTATGACATTGAGCCCATTTTCAATAAAACCAGAACAAATATTCAAACCATTTCTTGAATAACAACTGATTTATTATCAAAAGAAACTGAATAAGATTGTTCATAAAGTCGAGAAACTGAAATGAGGTTTCTAGTAAACCCCGGTACGAAATAAACATTATTCAAAAATAAAAATTTATTGTTCTCAACATAAATTTTTATTTGTCCAACTGGTGATGCTGTAACGAAAGCGTCATTCCCAACTCTCAAAGTAAAGTCCCCATCAGCAAGTCTAGTGTATGAATCAAGCTTATGTAAGAAACAACAAATATGATTAGTCGCCCCTAAATCAATTATCCATGGTGATAAATCATTTTCAACTAAACAAGATTCAGTAACAAGTAAATCCGATTTACCTTTCTTCTTTTATTTCAGCTCTTCAATATACTGCTTACAGTTTCTCTTCCAATGCCCATCAATTCCACAATGGAAACATTTTCCTTTTGGATTTTTCTGGGTGGAGCCATTCTTATTTCCTTGACTGTTGTTTGGCTTGTTCTTTTTTCTGTTGTTCCCTACTGTTTTCTCAGTTCTTGAACTCTTACCTTTATTCATATTTCTCTTTCTCTTCTTTAGAGAAGAGTTACAGGTAGAAGGTTCAGCAACATTTGTTTCTCCTTTCTTCTCCACAGAAATAGACTCAAACGTTGTGAGTTCATTAAGCAATTCAGTCAAATTATAACTCAACTTATTCATGAAGTAATTACTTTTGAACTGAAGAAATTGTGGGCTAAGGCTTTCCAAAATCATGCCCACTTGTGTGCCTTCATATATGGTAGCCCCATTGATCTATGCCTCTTGAATTGTACTAATCATCATTAGCACAGGTTCACGAACATGAGTTTCAGCTTTCATTTTGCAGTTCATGACTTTCTTGACTGCTTCTTGTTTAGCTTAATCAGAGGGTTTGCCAAACATGCCTTGTAGAGACTCCATTATCTCATAAGCAGTCTCTATCTTTTCGTGCTTTGTATTAAGCACGTCAGACATGGCAGCAAGCAAATAACAACGAGCTTTGTCATTTGCTCGAATCCAATTTTCATAGGCATCTTTGATGGTTTTGTTGGCATTCACAGCAGGTTCTGGAAGACATTCCTCCATCAGGATAAACTGCAGGTTATCCAGCACAAGAATTATATTCATATTTTTCTTCCACTTAGCAAAGTTGTCACCAATTAATTTTTCAGTAGCAAGCAGTGATAAGATTGAATTTGACATATTTCTGAAATAATCAAAAAACATATTCTAAATTATTCCATGCATAAAATTCAAAATAAATTTGGCATAGTATGTAGGGGTTTTTAGAGGCTAAATCCGGTAACGCAGCGGAAGCGATGGAAAATCAAATTTTCCGATTTCAAAAATTTTTCTCGGATTAATTAAATAAACATATTTATTTAATATTCCAATAATCAAATTATGAAAAATAATTTCAATAAATCATATTTAAGTGAATTTACCGAATTGCCCTTACACTTGGTATTTTGTCCATTTTAGTCCGAAATTGATCTAATCAATTTTGAGTGATTCTAAATCATTTCTAAGATGAACTTAGCATGTTCAAAACATCAAAACACCAAGGGCAACATAAATCCCCAAAATTCCAAGTTTGGCCGAATACACTCATTAGGTTCCAATTTGTGCACTTTGTCATTTCATGCATCAAAACACATCAAGATGTAATCCAATGAACATGAAACTTTATATGCATCATATACAACATCCAAATACACAACATATATGAAAATCCCCAAATTTGGAATTGGTCATGAACCCTAATTTTTCAATTTCATCAAATTGGACAAATTAGACCAAATTGGTTAAATCCAATACTTCAATCATGTTTCTTCCATCCAATCAAAGTCTCAACACAATGAAACAACTCAAGATCAAATCTAGGTCATCTAAGAGTGGGTCAACAACTCTAGATTAGCAACAAGGTTTCCAAAACCATAAAAGAATACTTATAACTACACTAGTCACAAGCTTTCTCCATTATACATGCTCAACACTTTCACCAAACTTTTATCCATCAAAAACACAAAGAATAAAGAATAGAAAAACTCAAGAACATCACAAGATTTTTCCCACAACAAGAGGAACAAATTACTCTCTAATGGAAGGTTGGAAATACTTACTATTTTCCAAGCTTTTCTTGATTTTTCTTTCTTTTCTCTCTAGCATTCTTTGCCTTCCTTTAATGGAGTTTGGTTTTAAAGTGTATTAGGTTAGATACCAAATGAAATGAAAAACAATATATACTTGCATCACAAAGGCCTTGGCCGAATTGGCAAAGGCATATACAAGAAATATTAATTTTAATTTCATTTGAATTTCATTAAATAAACTTGATAAAATATCTAAATAACACTTTATAGATATTTATATTAAGTCAAAAAATGCAACTTAGAAAAATATAACTCTTATATTTTAAGGTGCTTGGCCGAATTTAAAGGAAAAATAAGGAAAAAGACATTTTCATTTTTCAAACAATTTGAACAAATATCTTAAGAAGTCAAAATCAATTTGACAACCTTTTCCTTTAATGTATAAGTCAACAATTGCAACTTATAATCATTCCTAACTTTATCATTTGGTGATATTATTATTTTAATTATATTAATCATTTAACAATTAAATAATTAATTAATTAATTAAATACAAATATATCAAATATATGTATTATATTTACTTTAAATATCTCAAATACATATATTGATGATATATGTCAAATACCTTATTTGACTATTTATTAATGTGTATTTAATAATATCATATATTAAATACAAATACACATTAATTAGGAAATGACGGTTCGGCCCGTTCGCATGTATTTTTCGTTTAACGATTAAACGATTTATAAATAATCATCATTATTCATAAATGTTGCTCTAGTGCTCTACGAGTATGTTTCATTATTGAGACTCTCTAGATTCAGGTATATCCGTCACGAAATCCAATTTCATGTGCATAATCTATCCACCCGTAGATTATGACGATCACGGATAAACTAGCTGAATCATACAGGTCGAGGTCATTGCATACGTATAATCCCTCCGTCACAGGTATCCAGATAATCCCAGAGATATAGATGTAAACGTCAAATCTCTATAGGTATTATCTCGTCGACGTATCTATTAGCAATCTTTAAATAACACTCGGAACTTACTTCCGATGTATACTGTGGCCACAGATTTAACAGACTGCTAAATATATATGGACTACCTATGCTCTGTACACAGAACTGACGGATCCTATCTTGACACACACAGGATATCCTGAGGATCGATCCACACCCAACGAACAGGCGGAGGTCTGATCTAAATAGATCGGTGACGTGACTGCCATCTAAGTGTGGAGGATGTCTCATACATCCACAGTGGTGTCTCAAGTCGAAGGACCACTATGCTACTCAACCCGAGAAGATTCTTATTGACGTTGGTGTACCATCCATTAAGAATCTTCGGTGAGCCGTTCAGTGTTTATCCACTATAAACACCTACACGTCTATACGAGTCTCCATAGACTCATGGTTCATTGGGATAAACCATCGGACCAAGTCTCGATATACGACATGTACTGGTCTCAACGGATTTGACTAACCGACCTGTGTTAGCAAATCTTGACCAGGAACTATGTTTGATAATATTCATATAGCAGTGACACTTCCCAATGTCAATTACAAACTAACTTTGTAACTGTGTACTGCATTATATATTATCGGGCCTTTGTCTAATATATACATATCACTAAACCACATTTAGTTTCAATTTAATCGTAATCAGATCGAATACGTATATAAGAACAAGAGGTGCAACCATAAATAAGTAATATTATGGAATAAGGGGATGTTCGTATTCATGAATCAGACATAAATACGGTCCAGATTGGCGCTCTGAGCACCAACCCCAACAATTTCTCCCACTTGCTCTAGTGCCAATCCACGGTATCATATACACGTCTCAATGTGTATCATATGCACATGGCCCTCAAAAGCTCACCAGTACTTAAGAGGCAAGAAACAAGTCCGCTATGAAATATTGAGTTTGTCAAAACAAACTCCATCGTTTCCCTTAGTCAGCATCATTCATATTTTGTAGAATCTAAATTATACATTAATATGACACTGATGCTACATCAGTATTATGCTACAGCTACTAAGTTGTCCAAGTATTTAGGGATCAAATCCAAAAATATTATGAGGACAACCGCAAGCACAACACCAATATAAAACTTCTAATTTATAAGGTCACTATGCAACTTCATAAGTCTATACTTCATAAGTTGCATCTAATTCTACTCAGTTAGTAGAATCCTTCGTGACACTCCCACTGCATCTTTTGTGACTCTTTATGACGTAGACTGTCTAACGTCATAATTAGTCTCAAAACTAATATGACCCTAATGGTTGCAGACTATATTCTCCATGAATTAGAAACTCGTTCTTAATATCTCAAAGATCACAAAGAACGTGTTTCAAGATCCATCATATGGTCTATAGGATGTCAAAATAACTCGTAACAATTACGATTAAATCAATATCTACATTCGCACATTATAAAGTATTTATTATGTCATCATCAAATGATACATAAGATTGATTAGACATTCTAATCAAGATCTCTTTCGAAAAAGGAATCATCATTTACGAAAAATGAATACTTTATATAAGACACACAATAACTGTCCAACAGTTATACTAACTGTCATACAGATAGCCTAGTTATGTCCTTTATTAGATCATATCTAATGTACGAATAATAGGAGTATCTCACAAGTCTCTTGGTTTTATATCTTATATAAAACTTTATATCGTATATAACAGAGACTACTCCCACTGTTTTCACGGAGTAAAGAAGACTTAGGTAAACCTTTTACCTAACAAACATCTCATTATTACTATAATAATGATAATGTTTGTTAGGATATATAACACTAGAAAGTAATTTGTACGCTCCCACTAACCCTTCTAATCACCTATGTATTCTCTATACTTTGACAAGATCAGACAATCTGACGATATCAAAAACAGAGAACACAGATTTTCGGAAGACTTATCTGAGTCTACAATAGGCTCTATAAGCTAGCACACTAAACTGCGATCTCAGCAGAACACAAACTCTAGGGCCATTTCAGAATGAACTCTTCAAATAAGGAAATCACAACTGATCTCTTATCTGAATAAGTCATCCAAAAACGACACTTAGCATTCTTTAGCTAAAATATACAGTTTATTATCAACATTAACCAATATATCTTTAATTGTTCAATTAGCATGACTAGAGATAAGTTTTCTCAGAATCTACAATAGATTGCTGAGTATAACTTTTCTCACTGTCATATTGTAAAGGTCAAACCTTTAATAAGCTCACATTGCTTTCGCTGCGCAAACAATTAGCACATATCATGAACTAATTCATAATGAAAGCGTAATCAAGTTCAAAACTTGATCATAGTAAGCTATGAACAATCTTAGATCTATGGTTCAATGGTGAACTTCCAGAATCGATATCAAATATCGCTTCCATTATAAGTTATAGGATAATTTTTCTTCAGTAAGAAAACAACGGAACCATTAAGTATCAAATACTCGTGAATGATTCTGTTATCCTATTGGACTTGTACGGAAGATGTATAAGGGTTGTTTCATCTTATTAATTACGTAGTTCCATTTATAATTTATCATTCTCACATTTGACTTCAATAAGTCAAGTCTTTTCTACAATAATTAACATCAGATGTTACACACCAAGTAATAAAACAATTTTATTACTTAGGATCGTAGGAAAGATATTCTATTAAATAGAATACAATATTCTATTAAACAGAATAAACGATAAACTTTTACTTATACCTCCAAGGTGTAAGTAATTTCCATTATATAACTATTATATAAAAGAAACATTCAAATCTTAAACTTTTCAAGATTCGGATTTTCTACCTATACATATCATATATGCAACTGTAGAAAATAATGGAACATTAATTAAAGAGATGAATTAGTGTTACTGGAGTATAACCCCAAGAGTATTGAAACTAATTCGGTAACATTCAATATCAAACGAATCAAATCATATAAGATTCGATTGCTCCCACTACTCAATTCCATCAAGATGGAATCGTGGAAGAATAATATTGAATATGAATCATATTCACTGAATAACCTTAGAACTAATTACTTTAAATTCATACGTTTGATCGTATCAAAGATCTTTGAACAGTTCAAAGACATGTGATGAATTTTGAGGATAGAATTCTCTAAAACCTTTAGATTGAATATATTTGAACAAGTCAAAAATGTTCAATCTACATTTCATCAGAACAGGTTGAAAGTTCTTGATACTTTCAAGACTTTCAATATGTGTTCCTTCAGAAACTCGTAACCAAGTTATGACAATTCATCAACTAAGTTACGAAATAAAGAAAACTACCTTAAGCAATTATTATTTATTAAACCACATACATCCAATGTATCAGTTTAAATAAATTTGGTGGTCCAATGACAATCATTGGTTAAACGAGATCTTAATCACCTTCCTGAATACAATATTCATTAAATGGATAAGGATATGTGGTGTGATCTAGTATCAAACCATCATTTACCATACGGAACAAGCATCCAATGCTTAAGTGATTAAACTCATAAAGCACCGTTCTAAATTATTTACTTTACCGAATAATTTTTCTTAATACTTATTATCTTTACGTCAATGACACTACTAGTTATTATAAAATATATAACAATTGTTTATAAAGAACAAGTGACTATCCAATAGTCACGAGTTCCGATATCAAATATCAAAACAATCGTTAACCAATATTTCAAATAACTAGACGGGAGATCTGGTATCCAATACCTATAGTTGTAGTATTTGTGAAAATCATATTTTCTATACACAACTATACGCATCTCCTTTCTTTAGCTTTACTATTTACAACTATTCATTCACAATTGTAAATAATTGATTAGCAAATTGTGTCGCACACATTACCTCTAAAGGTAATTAAAGCTTAGAAACGTCATTACTATAAACAAATACCTAATAGGGCTTTCTCAATGCCAGTCAAGAATCTCGAGACATGAACTAATTCAAGTCAATTCTTACTGCATAAGAAACTATTGTCTCTAAAGTATTATATCCTAAAGGGGATATCTATCTAGATTATCTATCATGACTTAGAAACTAAGTCATTAACCATCTTTCCTTTTGAAGAAAATCGGAACAACAGTTCCCGATGGTTTAGACTAATCTAATAATATCCTAGTCTATTAGTATCTAGAACCTATTCTAGAATAACTGCAACCAAGAGTCTAATCAGATAACATATCAAAATATGTGTGCAGTAAATAAAAGTTTAATTCTATCTACTATAGAATAAGGAAACAAACAAGCGGCAATTTCCATAATAACATACACTGCCTAAGTTATGGAATATTTTAAACTTAGCAGTGCCTCCCACTATTTTTACGTAATGCCGTAATCCCCAACGGAAAGACGAGAATTCAATAATTAAATCGAATTCCATAATGGGAAGAGGACCCCATGAATATATTTCGACTCACAGCAGAGGCACGGTCTCGCCGACGTATATTCACAGGTAGACAACTAATTGTCAATCACTCACTAGTGACTCCAAGGTTCCGGTCCTGGCCGTTTCTCGTTGTCGCTGCGAAGGCAGGCCCACAAGGAGACGTACCAAGGTTAAACTTGTCAATGATAAACTCAAGTTACTTGCGTAACCCTGACAGCTAGGGCACGTTCAGGATTCCGCTTTCGCTTGAATTTATCTAGTATCTAATATACATTCGGCATAAATAAATTTCTATCAGCTACACCCTCACAGCAGAGGCACGGTCTCGGATGTAGTCAATGAAAAGATATTTATAAACCGTATTGACAAGACGGACCAAGAAACAAGTATTCCAAATACTAGTTACTTTAAAACCTTATTAAGCGGGGATATTCCATTAAGTGTCATACACCCTAAATCTAATCAAATTAGATTATAACATGCATGTATAAAGTCAAGAAAACATGATTAAACATTGAATAAAATAAGCTAATCATTTATGGAGGCCTAGAATCAGACTCGCTCTGATACCATTTTGTAGGGGTTTTTAGAGGCTAAATCCGGTAACGCAGCGGAAGCGGTGGAAAATCAAATTTTCCGATTTCAAAACTTTTTCTCAGATTAATTAAATAAACATATTTATTTAATATTCCAATAATCAAATTATGAAAAATAAATTCAATAAATCATATTTAAGTGAATTTACCGAATTGCCCTTACACTTGGTATTTTGTCCATTTTAGTCCGAAATTAATCTAATCAATTTTGAATGATTCTAAATCATTTCTAAGATGAACTTAGCATGTTCAAAACATCAAAACACCAAGGGCAACATAAATCCCCAAAATTCCAAGTTTGGCCGAATACACCCATTAGGTTCCAATTTGTGCACTTTGTCATTTCATGCATCAAAACACATCAAGATGTAATCCAATGAACATGAAACTTTATATGCATCATATACAAATCCAAATACACAACATATATGAAAAACCCCAAATTTGGAATTGGTCATGAACCCTAATTTTTCAATTTCATCAAATTGGACAAATTAGACCAAATTGGTTAAATCCAATACTTCAATCATGTTTCTTCCATCCAATCAAAGTCTCAACACAATGAAACAACTCAAGATCAAATCTAGGTCATCTAAGAGTGGGTCAACAACTCTAGATTAGCAACAAGGTTTCCAAAACCATAAAAGAATACTTATAACTACACTAGTCACAAGCTTTCTCCATTATACATGCTCAACACTTTCACCAAACTTTTATCCATCAAAAACACAAATAATAAAGAATATAAAAACTCAAGAACATCACAAGATGTTGCCCACAACAAGAGGAACAAATTACTCTCTAATGGAAGGTTGGAAATACTTACTATTTTCCAAGCTTTCTCTTGATTTTTCTTTCTTTTCTCTCTAGCATTCTTTGCCTTCCTTTAATGGAGTTTTTGGTTAAAGTGTATTAGGTTAGATACCAAATGAAATGAAAAACAATATATACTTGCATCACAAAGGCCTTGGCCGAATTTGGCAAAGGCATATACAAGAAATATTAATTTCAATTTCATTTGAATTTCATTAAATCAACTTGATAAAATATCTAAATAACACTTTATAGATATTTATATTAAGTCAACAAATGCAACTTAGAAAAATATAACTCTTATATTTTAAGGTGCTTGGCCGAATTTAAAGGAAAAATAAGGAAAAAGACATTTTCATTTTTCAAACAATTTGAACAAATATCTTAAGAAGTCAAAATCAATTTGACAACCTTTTCCTTTAATGTATAAGTCAACAATCGCAACTTATAATCACTTCCTAACTTTATCATTTGGTGATATATTTATATTTTAATTATATTAATCATTTAACAATTAAATAATTAATTAATTAATTAAATACAAATATATCAAATATATGTATTATATTTACTTTAAATATCTCAAATACATATATTGATGATATATGTCAAATACCTTTATTTGACTATTTATTAATGTGTATTTAATAATATCATATATTAAATACAAATACACATTAATTAGGAAATGACGGTTCGGCCCGTTCGCATGTATTTTTCGTTTAACGATTAAACGATTTATAAATAATCATCATTATTCATAAATGTTGCTCTAGTGCTCTACGAGTATGTTTCATTATTGAGACTCTCTAGATTCAGGTATATCCGTCACGAAATCCAATTTCATGTGCATAATCTATCCACCGTAGATTATGACGATCACGGATAAACTAGCTGAATCATACAGGTCGAGGTCATTGCATACGTATAATCCCTCCGTCACAGGTATCCAGATAATCCCAGAGATATAAATGTAAACGTCAAATCTCTATAGGTATTATCTCGTCGACGTATCTATTAGCAATCTTTAAATAACACTCGAAACTTACTTCCGATGTATACTGTGGCCACAGATTTAACAGACTGCTAATATATATGGACTACCTATGCTCTGTACACAGAACTGACGGATCTTATCTTGACACACACAGATATCCTGAGGATCGATCCACACCCAACGAACAGGCGGAGGTCTGATCTAAATAGATCGGTGACGTGACTGCCATCTAAGTGTGGAGGATGTCTCATACATCCACAGTGGTGTCTCAAGTCGAAGGACCACTATGCTACTCAACCCGAGAAGATTCTTATTGACGTTGGTGTACCATCCATTAAGAATCTTCGGTGAGCCGTTCAGTGTTTATCCACTATAAACACCTACACGTCTATACGAGTCTCCATAGACTCATGGTTCATTGGGATAAACCATCGGACCAAGTCTCGATATACGACATGTACTGGTCTCAACGGATTTGACTAACCGACCCGTGTTAGCAAATCTTGACCAGGAACTATGTTTGATAATATTCATATAGCAGTGACACTTCCCAATGTCAATTACAAACTAACTTTGTAAATGTGTACTGCATTATATATTATCGGGCCTTTGTCTAAATATACATATCACTAAACCACATTTAGTTTCAATCTAATCGTAATCAGATCGAATACGTATATAAGAACAAGAGGTGCAACCATAAATAAGTAATATTATGGAATAAGGGGATGTTCGTATTCATGAATCAGACATAAATACGGTCCGGATTGGCGCTCTGAGCACCAACCCCAACATAGTAATCATGATGCATGATGCATATGCAAAACACTAAAATATATATGCACTACTATAGCCTCGGAAAATTTAATAAGCATATTGTGTTGCCTTAAGGTCGATCACAACACCTTATTAAAATAGAGACAATCTCAATTAATAAATTTTTTCAAAATATCTCATATTTTAAAAATTTATTAATAACCATTTTTTTATCTAAATGTAATTAACACGTTTAACTACATTCATATGAGTGTAACCTACCATTTTGAAACCTTAAAATTTAACTCATAATAACCACCTTAGGGTAAGTTAATAATGAAATATATTTTATAAATCCTATCGTAAGAAGTACAACCTTGATATTAACCTAAGCGAACACTCTCCTTAAGGAGGATGAAACTAAAGTCATCACGAAGCCCCACTTAGATTTCATGATGTTGCACTAACGGTGGAGACCAAATGACATTTTGACAAACTACCTGCTCCCACTCATTATTTTAAGTTTAGTGATTTTATATGTATAACATCTAATGTTTTGAAAACTTAGCGGAAAAAGACCAAGAAATCAATATTAAAGGTCTTGAATTACCAAGTTAATTGTTTCATAATAAAATTACCCGCTTTACTAATAAAACTTAAATTCATTATGAAACATCTAAGTTATTCATGATAAACAATTTATTATAAATGCTTAGAACTAAATTTTGTGACATTCACAAATTTTATTTAATCGACTAATCGATAAAAATTCTAAAATAGTTTTTAATCAAATTATAAACTACTTACTATCATAAATAAATTTATGAAAATGCACATGTATGTATGACATGTTATAATGCAGGAGTAGGCATTGTGCTAATTCTATATGACATTTAAAATATGCATGAGTATAAACATTTTATAATTCACATAAAATAAATAAATTTGGATATTAACCGGGTTGACAATTTGGGTATTTCTAAATTTACAAATAACCAAAAATAAAATTACATTAATCTCAAATCTGGAAAAAAATATAATTAAATTTCCAAGTGACTTTCACCCAAAAAAAAACTTTTATATATATATATACTGCCGCACAGTGGGCAGTCTCACTACCGCACTGTACGGCTGGCTGTTGCCCAGCAGCAGCCCCTTGCTGCATATATGTGCAGCAGCCCCCTACTGCACATTTGTGCATCAGCAAATATTATTCAGGAAAAACAATTATATTTTGTAAAAAATATTGTCTTCGTTCATCGTCTCTTTGGCTTGATCTTGATCTCGAACAATTACAAATAATTTACAATTACAGAAAGAAAAACCCATTTAATTTTGGGTTTACAAATCCAATATATAAAACAAAAAATTAAAATCCTAACCCAAAGTCAACCATACAATTAATGATTAATATCCATACATTCATCATCACATGACAATTAAAAAAATACATAGTCTACTATTTTACATACATATATAAATGATTTACAATAAATCATACTTATTAATATACTAGAATAAATACGACGGCTCATGATACCATTTTGTTGTTTTTCAGAGTTCATGCGTAGCGGAAATCATGTTCAGTAACAGGAAAAAAATTTATTTTTACATGAACAATAAAAACCGGATCCGTATTTTTCTAGTACATTAGTAACATAAAAATTTAGAACTTAAATCGGAAATATATCTGTAGATCTGGATCTCTATAAATCACGATTCTTTGAACCACGATCTTCCTCGACTTATCTCCTCACCTCCAACGGCACGTGTGGGCGTGAAAATAATTACGAAGAACACTCTAATTTATTGAAGGATTCATGTACTCAGCACATGAGACGAATCATGAGTGCTATTTCCTTTTGATTTTCTCAAAACCAAACTAAGAAAAATAAAAGAAAACTCTCAATTCTATCCAAACCAGCAACATTTGCTCACGTATTTTTGCTTTTTAAAAGGGATTTTGTTTTTGAAAAAAAAGAATTTTGTTTTTATCAAAACTATAGTTAATCCATTTAAGGATTTAATTTTAATTTCAAAAATAAAATCAAAATCAAATCCTTTAATATTTATCTCATAATTTATCAAAGATAATTCATTAAAATTAATTTTCAAAATTTCAACTTTTGAAATATTATCTTATTAAATTAAAATTTAATTAATCAAATTAATTAAATATTAATTTTCATAAATTAATAAATAGATACATTATCTATTGATAAATATATTATGACAGCTTTTGTCATAATTTCAAACAAGAGTTATATTGAATCATTAGAGTGTAAAATAATTCATAATTATTTTATATAATTCACAACTATTTTTTTTTTTTTTGCAATTATAATCGTTCGAACAGTGATAAAAGACGACGAGGGGACCGATGGACCTATAATTCTAAGCTCTAATAATTCCGTCGATTAATTATAAACTCTTTTATTAATTCTGGAGTAACTCCACTAAATACCCAGTATTGCACTCTCAGAATTATAGAATTAATTACTCAAAGTATTCGTCCATTTATGTAGTCATTACCTATGCAATGATCCTTCATAAAAGATTCGTAAAGGAGCTAGGTATAAAATATCTGTTAACCTCTCCAATTACATCTTTATCCTTGACTTCCATTACTTCTCAAGTGAACAATTAATTCATAACTTTTATGAATTTACGCGCTAATCGTTCAGGTCCTGGACTAACAAACAAGGGAATCTTATGAACAGATTTCATTGTATCAAAATAGCATTTCCAGCTATTCATTCAACTCATTCCCAAAATACAAGGTTTACGAAATATAATAAATACAAAGTCATACCGAGTAAATTAAAGAATAAATTAATATGATATAGAAGTCTGCTAAATACAATTAACTAAGATCATCACATATATGACCATCATTATGATAAAAGTGATGTTCTTTATTTAACGAAAATTATTAGAATCTTTTCAATTTTATCTGGTCATGTCCAATGTAATCTTATTATATAAAATACATTCATTTTTATGTCTCTACATAATATAGTCTGGATAGAACTATACCATTCATAATGGAATGAACTGTATTTATGACTTTGGATTTGAAGATTCTCAACTTCAAGTCATAGTCATGGACAAATTTACTGGCAGTTACTATTTAAATTTTATCCATGCATATATGTATGTAACATTTTATATATACATATGTGTTTAATTTAAAGCTACGTAAATAATCACGGAATTTTCATGAATTTTATAAAGCAAATCAAAATGCATACATGGAATAAAATCGAATCATAAATTTATTAATCAATCATATTTCAAACATATTTGCTTGTCAGGCATAAAAATCCCAACATCAGCATCATTCACCTTGGCACTCCGACCCGGGGGTTTAGGTGAGGGTGGCAGTATCTTATGCTTGAGTATGGATGACGTAAGCCTTATATGAAAGTTTGAGCCTACAGAAGGCTGATATAATGGGAGTTGGTCAGAGACTTTCCTTCTGACACACGGAACAACGTATGAGTGGTTGAATTGCAGGATGTCACATGGGCAGAACGTGTTGTAGAGGATAAAGGTAGGAATGATGGCTTTTTGCTGACAGATGGTGGTTGAGTCAGAAGACTAGAGCTATTGTTTGCAGAGCAATTGGGGAAAAGGAGCATGGGTGATAATGACATGCTGGCGTGAGCTGACGTAACGAGTTGGTGTAACAACAGATTTAGAAGCCTATATAATGAAGTTGAAAGCTCAAATTTAAGGTTAGCATTTTATATATTCGACAACTTGTAAAAGAGCTCTAAAAAGCTTAGTGATAGAGCGAGAAAGCAGGTCGTTCTTGACCCGAGCTCGTAATAAAATTTCTTTTCTTTGTTCTCGTGGACGTAGATTGGAGCCACTCTCCACCGAACCACGTTAAATCTTTGTTTTCTCTGTGATTTTCTATTTGCTTGTCAAGTTTGCTTTAATTCCCAACTAACCAAATAAATTCACTATTTTATGAAAGTTTGTTCAAGGAGTCGATTTCCTAAATTACCCCTGGAACGAAAAACAACCGTGAACAGATTTAGTTGTCTTTAAGTTTTGCTTATCATGTGAGGACATAAATCTGACTGTAAACTTATTCGGCGGACTAAATTCAGAAAATTTTGGAGAGATGCAAAATCTGCTTTAATAAGTGTTTCCTTGATAATTATACATGTAAATGATAGGTGCTTATAGCTTTTTTAGGTATCTTTGTTTGAATGGGATGAAAAATTATTCATGGTTTGGGATTTTCGATCCCGATATTTTTTACCGGAATCCGGGGATCTCACATCTAGTTCGAGATTCGATATTTTGTGTAAAAATCCAACCATGTTTTACTTGATTTTCTATCAATATCCAACCATGCTTTACTTGTAATAAATGAAGAAGTTGATCTTAACATAAGTGATGCTTATTAGTTGTGAAATCCAATAATTTGAAAGTGAGACCTCTCATGTGAACGTGGCTCAACCAATCACCATTGAATCTCTCTAGTAAAAAATCATCGCCAGCTTAGCTTTCCAGTATTTCATGCTTATAAGCAAACAAGTTTCTCAATAGTCTAAAATTTCATCCCACTTTCAAATTGATTGATCAATGCATTAAGGTCCAAAAAAACACTTTAATTCCCAACAGGAAAGACATGTTGATGGACATCAAATTATGTTAAATTTGAGACCTGTAAAACAATTATTTTAATTAAGGGTAAAACAAATTAATGAATCGAATTAAAATATAATAGATTTGTATTTGATAATCCCGATATCATGATTTGTATTTGTTTAATCCTGATATGATTCAATGACATACATTATCGTAATTTATTTACATTAATTTTTCTAAAATATATATATATATATGTATAATATACACAATTAATAGATTTATAAAAATGACTAACCAAATTTAGACAATATTATTTTTTATGGTAATTGACAATAACTTCTTAATTTTTAATTGAAAAATAAGAACCGACAAAAAGAAAAGAATAAATAAATCAGTGAACTCAAATTCATGTTCGATTATTTTATTAAACGAATCGAATCAGTATATTTATTAAACAAATCAATTTTTTTAAATCAATATCATTTTTAATAAGAATCAAATCGAATGGAATCCAATAAATAAATGAATAATGAGCTAAATTGCAACACCAATTTTTATAGATATGCATTACAAAGCAAGCCTCGTCTTTTTATGTTGTGTTTCTTTAAGGTTACCCATTATACGTGGCAAATGCTAATTTAAGACAAATCAAAACTTGCAGCTGCAACAGCCTCATGCAAACTGGACTGTGCGAATAAGTTGAAAATGTCAACAACTCCTTAAATTCCACAAAAGAAAAGTGCTTGTTAGAATGGTTTTAAAGACAAAAAAGACACCTAAGACGCCCACCCTGTGATGTTCCCAACAAATCTTAAATAATAATGAATAATAAAATAAAATAAAAAGTTCAAAATAATAAATAATGTTCTTTGGGTCCTTAATTTTTTTTATAATTACTTATTGTTCTAACAATGAAGAATCGTTATTGTATTTTGTAGTTTAACTATTAGAACAATAGTTATGATGATGATCAGGACGTCATGTCCCGACCGAATCTCATCACCTACCGTTCTGATTATGATTCGGGATAAAATAATTACCTCGAATCTCGATCGATTTTTTTTGAATAGGGATGATAAATCATCAAGAATACATGATCAAATATTTTGAGATCTCAAATCTCGATCTGTATTTGAGACTTTTTATACTAAAGTTGGGATTCGAGTAAATATTTTCGTCCCAAATCTCGGACTAATCAGAATCCATACTAAAAAGGTACGGGATTCCGAAGCTTGAACCAAATTTGGGATTTTCTGTCAACTCCTAAACGGAAGGGATCTAATAAGCAATTATAAAAAATAAATAAATAAAAATAAATAAATAAAAAGTGATATAAGGAATAATTACAAAGAAAATCAGGGACCTAAAAGCGATTCTCCCATAAATATAACACAACTCTCCTCAAAATAATAGCAAATATTCATTTTCTCTTCTTTTGTTCTTCTCACTCTTTTCTTCTTTTTTCTTTTCTTTGCTTATTTTGGATTCAATGGAGAATTTTAGATCCAAGTCATGCAAAATGGACAGCTTTTATGGTGGCAAGGCAACAGCAGCACCAACTAGCATGCAAGATTTGAGATGTTACAGTGCAAACTATACCAACACAACACAACCAAAGGCTGAAGTGGGAAAGGAGATTAAGGTGAAGAAAAGCAAAAGCACTTTTGGATCAGCATCAAAGAGCTGGAGCTTCAATGATCCTGAGCTGCAAAGGAAAAAAAGAGTTGCCAGTTACAAAGTCTATACTGTTGAGGGCAAAATGAAAGGCTCTCTCAGAAAAAGCTTCAAGTGGATCAAGAACACATACACACAAATTGTCTATGGATGGCAATGATCATATATATGGGTACATGGTATGTGACTGAGTTATGTTAAAATATTCTACTTTTTTCTATCTTCTTTGGGAATGTATGCAATTTAAACTTGGATTTAACATATTTTATGCTTCAATTATATTTTTGTTTGATCAAGTTCTGATCATGCAAGTACAAAAATGATGAAAAGAAGAAGAATGATTTGTCTTTGAATCTATCCAATGCAACTTTTTTTGACTTTGAAAATTCTTGATTGAGATTGCAGCAAAAGATCTTCAATCAATCAGTTTATGATTTTTTTAGGTTGGTCAATTTTAGTGGCTTAACATGGACACTGTACACATCAAATAAAATAAAATGAGTGGAGTGAGAGGGTTTGTAATACAGTGAGAGGGTTTGTAAAATTATTTATGAAATTGTTAGTGAGTGTATCATTTTCCGTAGAAAGATTCCATTTTCAGTTACCAAAATTTATGTTTGCTGTCCAAATTAACTCAAGGAAGCTAACCATCATGCATGTAGATAAAAGTAAACAAAATCTTTCTTAACACGATATTGTCAGCTAAGCTCATCCAAAAGGCTCATTGCTAATTAACCTATACAGGAAACATTAATTCAAGATTTGATTTGATTACCAATATCAAAGGCTCAGGGCTTTATCCGCAAATAATTCATTTTAGTACAAAGAGAAACAATTACAAACAGGTCTGGCCTTTCCATATTATGATCGAGAAAATTACTTGGTAAAAAACACAAGTGTTTATATGGTTCTTCACCCACAAAAACAGTTAACGATTGAATACAGGACATTGAACTTCCAACGACATAAACTCAAAACCATAAATTTGATGGCAGCCTTTAACCTATGTATTTGGACGAGCATTTCTGTGATTATCTATTCTTTATTGAGTACTGGCAGTGCTGATTCCCATCTTGCACCTTTCAGCTAGGACTTCCTAAAAATACTCGACAGACAGCAGAATGCTCCACTCCAAATGAGTGATGAAGTGTACTGGTCCAGAATTTACAGTGGGTGATGAGTGTGTCCACTAATAGTGCACCTCTCATCGTTATTAAAATGCAGGGTCTCAATGCCTCTAAGAGTCGACTCTATGTTCTTGATGTTTGATGTGCTCCTGCCAGAAGTTGTGTGCCGGTTTTCTGATGATATAACAGGTGAACTTCTTTGTGCCCTAGAAATCTTTTGAAATGCTCCTGGGCTTGCATCTGTGGTGCGAGGATGGGAGGGATCAGAATCACCCCATACCAAAGCTGCTTCACGACTGCTAGATACAGCAGCTCGCCTTGATGATCCACTTGACCGCAATAAGTTATAAGTGGACAACTGCACAAGTCCAAGAATGAGAAAAATGCAACACAGAACGGAGAACAAAAGATGAAAATAAATTAAAACAAAAAATCTAATGAGCAGAGCAACCAGGATGATATGCATGAGTTTGAATTAAGAAAGACAACCACCTTCACCTGTTATCCAGCTAACATTGGGAGAAAACTATAACAGGATTACAGGACTGCTTATTATGGTAAAAGTAGGGTTCAGGAGGCATGACATGCACTTGGGTTATAAGGCTAAATTCCAAATCTCACACTGAAACGAACCAAGGAAAATTTAAAGTATGGGACAAGGAAGTTCTATCATCAAAGTACTAACCATGGCATCTTTAGAAAATGCCGGATCATTTGCCATTGGACTCTTTTGTTTTGACAAGTTTGCAGAATTTCCAAGCGGTCCAGAATTCCTCATGCGAGCAGGATCTGCTGATGACCAACCAATATGTCTACCTTCTTCCGCACCTGAAGTAAAAGTTTACACAACATTATATATAAAGTCATAACACGTCTCAGTTCAATCCAGCTTAGTAGGGCAAAACTGGAGATAGAACAAAAACAGGAAGAAGAAAGTAGTCATAACTCATAACTACCCGATTTCCTATCAACATTCGCAGCAGCGGGAGGCACTCCAGTACTTGGTCCAGGACCAGGGCCCTATAAAATTTTAAGAAAACCATATATATATTATTGATTATCTATCAAAGGGCTAGAAGCACAACAAGGATAACTAATTATGATATTTCAACTTACAATTGCACGGGAAGGAGTGGAAACCTGAGACTGCTGATACTTCAAAATTGTCCAATCAAACACATAATCAAACTGGAAACCTGATGCAATAAAGTAATTATACAAATTGAGAGAGTGCCACGGTTGATTCATTAAAGACTAATGCATAACCTCAGGAAGAGTAACTGCCATAAAATCCCTGTGCCAGTATAGTATCTAAAAACAGCAAAACAAGTGGCAGAGTTCAAACCTTCTCGAATAAAAAGGTCACGGAAGAGTCTTTTCAAATAAGCATAATCTGGCTTATCATCAAATCGCAGTGACCGACAGTAATGAAAATAGGATGCAAATTCAGTAGGATAACCTCGGCATAAGGCCTGAGGAGGAGCAGTGAGTTTCCAATTAGTTTCGGAAGCCAAAAACAAATAGTTGGATATGTTTTCTAAGACATGAGGCTACCTCAATAGAAGTTGATACTTTCTTCTCACTAATCCTCTCATACTTCTGCTTCTTAGTTCCTGCTTTCAATCCTTGCCATGGAAGACTACAGAGACAGGTTCATGACCAAACAAAGTACCAAGCAAATATAATAACTTGAGAACATAAAGGTTGGCAGGAGTCTTCACCTTCCTCTTAAAAAATACATAAGAACATATCCAAGTGATTCCAAATCGTCCCTGCGGCTTTGTTCTGTGAAGATAGAAATTTGAGAATCACTTGATAGAGGTAAACAAAAGGTGAAAAAGAAATGGGATACGATATACATACCAATGCCAAGGTGAGTATTCATGCTTGCATATCTTGCGGTTCCGGTCAAATTCTTATTCTCTCTGTGGCATACAAAGCATTCATAGAATCAAACATGGAGCACATTCAATTAAAAGTAACATTTATTGACGGGAATCTAAACTTTTAACTATGCTTTAAAACTGTAAAGAGCCCCTTCAACCATAAAAACTGCAAGACCGCATCTGCTGAAATAGTGGTAAAAGACTAACCTGTAAGGAATATGTTGATGTGTTGCATTGTCTCTATACCTCTTAGCCAAACCGAAGTCAATGATATAGACCTACATACAAGAAAACATCAAGTAATGCATCAACAGAGAAGATGGAAACAAAGACAGCAATGAAACGATGTTTCATATCATCAGGACCTGATTTGCACGCCTCCCTAAACCCATTAGGAAGTTGTCTGGTTTGATATCTCGATGAAGAAATGATTTAGAATGAACAAATTCAAGTCGATTGATCTGAAAGAAAATTATAATTGTCAGAATATAACAAAATGGAATTGTAAACAATATAGCAGAAAAAAACAAGATTGAACCGAACAAATCATACCATCTGATCTGCTAGCATAAGGACAGTCTTGAGAGAGAGTTTCCTACTGCAGAAGTTAAATAAATCTTCAAGGCTAGGTCCCAACAAATCAATTACAAGGACATTATAGTCCCCTTCAACACCAAACCATCTCAGATTTGGTATTCCAGCTGCCAAAAATGAAAAAAGTAGGCAACGAACAATGAAAAAATCAAGCTAATCAGTGCATGATGCAACTTCAAAAAAGCAGAAAGTAAAGTAAATGTAACAAGCAAAAGGAAAGGTAATTACTTCCTCCTTGTAATAATTTGTACAGCTTTGCTTCATACTGCAGCTGAGGGTGCTTTGTTTTAACATTTTCCTAAGAAATAAAATATCATCAGAATTTATGAACTAGAAACATGCAAAATAAACAAACAAACAAGAATAACATGAAATTAGATCAGTTAAATAAGATAAAAAACAAAGAAGAAGATTAAAATCATATTGACAAATTTTGTAAACATGAAAAATTCAGTAATCACCAATGAAGTTTTGCAAGTCGCAAAGAGGGTATTCAACATTCAAACCCATATAAAGAAAACATAATCATTCAAGTCACATTGAGATTATGGAAGCAGAAACTCTCAACTAAATCTCACAAGTACCAGATTATAGTAAGTTGACAAATGCTGCAACCACCATGCTTAACTTTATAAAAAAATCCGGATTAAGATTGTGTCAGTTTAACTTCCATTATAAACAAAGGTTGTTGTCAGAACTAAGAAAACCCTTCTTTACATGCTTCAAAGCATTATAATAACAAATTAAAGCTCATATGCTTTTTCTTAAAAGTGCATTTCATTCTAAATCTCTAAAAACAAACTTAAATGTTCCCATGTAATCCTTCACCAACTCTGTCTTTCTCACTCACTCACTAGTTCTCAGTCCGAAAATCAATGTTTCCCCACAAAATATTTATATCCATAAAATAACAACTACAAGTAAAGAAAAAATAAAAAAAATAAACTTTAGCTAAAATTATAGAAAAACAATCAATACCACAAAATGCACAAATTAAATACACTTACAAGCTTGATTGCAACTTCCTCATTGGTCTGAATATTAGTACCTGAAAAAAAAAAACACAATCAATTAAAAAAAGCAATTAAAAGGAAAAACACAACTAAAAATAGTTGAAAGGTACAAACCCAGATAGATCTCTCCAAAGGAGCCGCTACCGATCTTTCGACCTAACCGAAACTTGTTCCCAACTCGCGGCTCCATAACTAAAAAAAAAAAACCCTAATTTCAAAACCCCCCAAAAAAGCCCTAAATTAAAACCCCAGAGATATTAAACCAAAAAAAAAAATTCCGATGGTACGAAAAGAGGTTTGAGTTTTGATCACTTAATTAGAGAAGCCCCCATGAAGGTAGGAGGTAAGAGAAAATGCGGGAACAAGGGTGGAATTAAAGAGGAATCTTTCTCTCTCTAGAGCCTTTTTTTCCGTTGGAGTTGTTGAAATTAAGTTTGTGGGCCATTTTTTCTTTTTTTTTGATCCAATCGGAGACCAAAGTAAAGTGAAATTGTCTTTTGTGTATGAAACGACAGCGTTTATGGCGTCCGGATAAGGTTGAGTTTTGGAATATTCCTCCTCCTTATTAGGTTTTCTTTCAAAAAAAAAAAGATATTTATCGGCTGTCGTCTTCTTTGACCTTGTAATATGTAGTGCGTATGAAATAAATTGGATAGAAAGTTACATCTCACGAAATTTACGATAATGACTTTTTTTTTTTAATTTTTTATTACTATTATCAAAATCGATCTAAATTTTGAAAAATATTTTTAATAGTCAAATAAATATTTTTGAGATAAAATTATCCTCCATTTCCAGTTTGAAAAAGAACACAAAGTTCTTCACAACATAATCACAAAATCTCTACTAATCTGCATACATATTAACTCAAAATCTCAGCACAATTTCACTCATTAATTCTTAGAAAGCTCGTTTCATTAGTGGGAGACTAATCAAATAAGGTTAGTAAGCTTATTTTTTGCAGAGAAAATCTTATATTATGCAGTGGGCATCTTGTTGGGCATCGATTCGGACGCCCCACTGGCATGCTAAGGATGTGAGCGTCCAATGCGTGGGCGCCTACATCACACCCAGAAGACCAATTTTCATTTTTTTAAATTACATATTGTAAGTTTACTGAATAATTATGATTGAATAAGTTTAATGGATTTAATTGTACTAAAATGTGATACGATGGATCATGGATAACCTCAAAAAATAGTATAGTGGATTACCATAATAGCAAATGTGATTGTTGTTCTAAATAATATTACATTTAATCAGTTAATTGGAAGAATGTACACGATAATTGGTAAAGTTTAAATGAATACCTCTTTTATTGAAGATAGTTTTTAAATCTACTTTTGGTATAGATGGTCATGAAGAATTCTCACTAGTATTATGGATGATGAAATGGTTAAGGTTATATTGATACAACATTCTCAAGTGAGAAACCACATACTCTTCTTTATGTGACAACATATCCTAAAGTTTCGATAAAATCTCATTCGACACCTTCAACAAACGACATAGATACTTTTAATTAATTAAAGACATGAGTTTGCACCAATAACCAAATCAGAAGCATTTGGTACCGAGTGGAAACAGAGAGGGGTTATTCGCTAACATAGAATGATGACAGTGGCTATAGTCCTTGGATAAATAGGGATGATCAAATCTGTAATAGTCAAATAAACAAAGGTATTGAACTTCTGCTATTACATCCCAACATATTCGGGACATGACCAACATAAGATGATCTTACCATCTACATGAGCCTCTAACATAATATCACACCCTAATATATATGGGACATGACTGGCAGAAGATGGCATAACCATCACCTAAGCCATTGACATGAAAATGTAAAACCGGTGATGCAACACGAAACATACCCTGACACTCATGAATGAACATAAACACCCTGGGAATATAACCATATTTCATTCATCCATTCCAAATCATACATTAATATCATAATTATATATCACTCACATGGTCACCACATGACTACAGTAGTAAGGTCATGAAGCCTTGCATGCGATATATGTATGGAAATACTCAAATGTAAGGTGTCACTCCTCTAGGTTCCATCGACTGCAAGTAAGTTCCTCTCCCTCTTCTTTAGATAACTTCATGTATTAAAACCTACTAGTAGCAAGACCAAATAGTAATTCTCATGCGCAGTATAGGGTAGTTAGTAAAGTATGGAAAATCTTTAGCTTAGTAAAATCTCTACTTTAGCATCAGAATTCAGTTTAGCTTTCCAAATTTTCAATAGGATCTTACCAACATCAGTAGTTAGTTATTCCATTGCATATGTTTTCAATCATTTTCGTAAGACCATTATTGTAAGGTGTTTGTGGTATTTTCAAGTCCTATGATATTTAAGCAATACGACAGGGGTAAAAAGGGTAAACTCCCTTGTTGATCGAGATCATTAATACCGACCCGACCACATGAGTTAGGAGCCGAGCACTTATAATCTGTAACCCGACCACATAAGATCGGATGACCGGGCATTATCAGATCGACAGCAGCATTCTCAGTTCAAAAGACCATCATGACCGACCTCATGAAGACCGGGAATATGGCGGGATATGCTTCAGAAGATAAGACATTCTATTCTTACGGATAAGAAGATAAGTTATCCTACTTTCATGGGGAAATATTGATAAGTCAGTGTCCTAATAGGATATGGGAAGTGAATGAGTCAGTGTCCTAATAGGATATGGGAAGTGAAGGTAGTTTCAACTAGGAATCCTTATGGGAAAAGGAAAATTGTTTCTTTGCTATATTAAATAGGAGGGGAAAGCGTGCTTGTAAGGGGAGGTAACAAGTTGAGAGTTGAGGGTTGAGAAGAGAACAAGAGAAAATTAGACTTGTAAACACCAAACAGATCAGAGAAACATAATTCGGTAATAAAACATCATCCGTTTGGTGCCCGTGGATGTAGGTTGGATCTGATCCGCCGAACCATGTTAAATCTCTTTGTTGATTAGTGTATTTATCTATTTTTTGCCAAATTTGCTTTTGGTTTCCCATAAACAAAACAAATTCACAGTTGGAAGAGGATTGTCTCGGGAGTAAAAAACCCTTATTGCCCTTGAGACCAAAATCAGTCGTCAACAGTTGGCGCCGTCTGTGGGGACTCCAACAAAAAGCAGCTCGCGTAGTAAGACAATGGCAGAAGGTGGAAATCACCGGTCGTCAGGGAGTTCAACAGCAGAATGGATGGAGAAAATAGAGGAAAATATGAGGAAAGATGGGGAGGAAAATCAAGCCCTGTTAAAATCCATGAGGTCCGTCAAGCAATTCAGAACTGCAAAGCTGTTGGAATTCGTGCTATGGTCATTACAGGGGACCACAAGAATACAGCTGAAGCTATCTGTCGAGAAATTGGTGTATTCGGATCTCATGAAGATATCAGTTCACGAAGTTTAACTGGAAGAGAGTTTATGGATCTCTGTGATCATAAAAACTATCTAAGACAAGATGGAGGGCTTCTGTTCTCCAGGGCTGAACCAAGGCATAAACAAGAAATAGTGAGGTTGCTGAAAGAGGATGGTGAAGTTGTTGCAATAACTGGTGATGGTGTGAATGATGCACCGGTATTGAAGTTGGCTGACATAGGGATAACAATGGGCATTGCAGGGGTAGAGGTTGCCAAGGAAGCCTTAGATATGGTATTAGCAGATGATAATTTTAGCACAATAGTTGCTGTTGTTGGTGAAGGCAGATCCATCTACAACAACATAAAGGCGTTTATCAGGATTTAACCCTCCAGACATGGATATAATGAAGAAGCCTCCTCGAAGAAGTGATGACTCGTTGATCACTCCTTGGATTTTAATCCGCTATCTGGTGATTGGACTCGATGTTGGGGTAGCAACCGTTGGGATCTTTGTCAAATGGTACACACATAACACATTCTTGGGCATTGACCTGAGTGGAGACGGCCATAGTCTTGTCACCTACACTCAACTTTCTAACTGGGGTCACTGCTATTTTTGGGAGAATTTTACAGTGTCACCCTTTACAGCCGATAATCAAGTGTTCAATTTTGATAAAGATCCATGCGAGTATTTCCTTTCTGGGAAAGTCAAAGCCACAACTCTCTCCCTCTCAGTCTTGGTTGCCATTGAGATGTTCAATTCATTTAATGCCCCCTTCGAGGACTCGAGTTTGCTGTTGATGCCCCCATGGGTCAACCCATGGCTCCTTTTGGCCATGTCTGTGTCATTTGGCTTGCACTTTTTGATCCTTTACGTGTCATTCCTTGCTCAAGTATTCGGAATCGTACCTCTCAGCGTGAATGAATGGCTCTTGGTCTTGGTCGTTGCCTTGCCAGTGATTCTGATTGATGAAGTTCTCAAGTTCATTGGAAGATGCACAAGCGGGTGGCGTCATACTCATACGCCTATTGTAAAAAGTGGAGGCCTCCGATTGATGAAGACAAGTATTCAGAATCGTACCTCTCACCGTGAATGAATGGCTCTTGGTCTTGGCTGTTGCTTTGCCAGTGATTCTGATTGATGAAGTTCTCAAGTTCATTGGAAGATGCACAAGCGGGTGGCGTCATCTTTCATTCCCCTCCTTTACGGGGAGGGAATGCCCCTGTAAGGTGGCCGGCCTGCCCGGTTTGGGAAATACAGCTACGGGGAAAATGTTCCCGTACGTTTTGTCTGACCAACAGATCCGTGAGAAGCATAGCACGAGGAGGGATTATGCCCTCGTGGAATTTGCTTGCTCCAGTGTTACCGAGCATAAGGAGGAACATTCCCTTAATGCTTCGGACACACTTTGATCCCTACCTTTTTGGTCATTTGGATCCGTGAGATGCATAGCACGAGGAGGGATGATACCCTCGTGGCGTTTGCTTGCTCCAGTGTTACCAAGCATAAGGAGGAGCATTCCCTTAATGCTTCTGACACTCTTTGATCCCTACCTATTTCTTCAATCATTCGGATCCCTGGGAAGCATAGCACGAGGAGGGATCATGCCCTCATGGCGATTGTTTACTCCAGTGATACCGAACATAAGGAGGAACATGCCCTTAATGTTTCAGACACTCTTTGATCCCTATTTTGATCGTTCGGATCCGTGAGAAGTATAGCACGGGGAGGGATTGTGCCCTCGTAGCGTATGCTTGCTCCAGCATTGTAAGGAGGAGCCCTCAAACAATATACAGGCTCCATGGCGACCTGAAGTATAAAGGATGTGCCCTTATCATTCTAAACGCTCTTTGATCCGAATCCCGGTTTGCCGGGACTCTGAATTGAAAGATTCAGAATTGTGTTTTGGAGACCTCAGACATGACGTTGTTTTAAGGCATCAATGTTATTGTTTACACTTGCGAAACATTTTTTTTGGGATAAGTGCTAAGTCACCCCCGCCTTTTGATTTTATTTTCCATAGTTTTGTTTTTTGGCTTTTCGCTGATCTGGCGAAGGGACGCCCGTGCCAGATTCGGTAGGGCTTCAAAAGGTTGATTCACTTCCCTTCTGAGCAAGTCCCAAGGATTATTCGGCTCGGGGCTGGATTTCGTTCCGCCGAGGCCACTTGATTATTCAGCTCGGGGCTGGATTTCGTTCCGCCGAGGCCACTTGGTTATTTGGCTCGGGGCTGGATTTCGTTCCGCCAAGGCCACTTGGATATTCGGCTCGGGGCTGGATTTCATTCCGCCGAGGAGGCCATTATGGTTTCTCTCAGCTCGGGGTCGGGGTTACGTCCCACCGAGCTTGTCTCTTTGGACTGGGGACGTAACATTCCCCCACAGCCAATGGTTTCTCTCAGCTCGGGGTCGGGTTACGTCCCACCGAGTCTGTCTCTTTGGACTGGGGACGTAACATTCACCCAGAGCCAAGTATTTCTCCCAGCTCGGAGTCGGGTTACGTCCCACCGCATGATCTAATTTCCGGCTCGGGTTGTCCTCTCATGGCCGGGCCTCGAGAGATCGTTTGCAGGAGATTATTCGGAGCAGATTATGAAAGATAAAAAGTGGAATATAAACATGTAAAAAAAAAAGAAAGAAAAGCCGAACACCTGAGTCAGACCGAGGATGAGATAAGCGTAGGCCGACGAATATTGGTGGTATTTTCAGGTCTTATGATATTTAAGCAATACGGCAGGGGTAAAAAGGGTAAACTCCCTTGTTGATCGAGATCATTAATACCGACCCGACCACATGAGTTAGGGGCCAAGCACTTATAATCTGTAACCTGACCACATAAGATCGGATGATCGGGCATTATCAGATCGACAGCAGCATTCTCAGTTCAAAAGACCATCATGACCGACCTAATGAAGACCGGGAATATGGCAGGATATGCTCTAGAAGATAAGACATCATATTCATACGGATAAGAAGATAAGTTATCATACTTTCATGGGGAAAGGTTGATAAGTCAGTGTCCTAATAGGATATGGGAAGTGAATGAGTCAGTGTCCTAATAGGATATGGGAAGTGAATGTAGTTTCAACTAGGAATCCTTATGGGAAAAGGAAAACTGTTTCTTTGCTATTATAAATAGGAGGGGAAAGCTTGCTTGTAAGGGGAGGTAACAAGTTGAGAGTTGAGGGTTGAGAAGAGAACAAGAGAAAATTAGACTTGTAAACACCAAACAGATCAGAGAAACATAATTCGGTAATAAAACATCGTCTGTTCTGTACCCGTGGATGTAGGTTGGATCTGATCCGCCGAACCACGTTAAATCTCTTTGTTGATTGGTGTATTTATCTATCTTTTGCCAAATTTGCTTTTGGTTTCCCATAAACAAAACAAATTCACAGTTGGAGGAGGATTGTCTCGGGAGTAAAAAACTCTTATTGCCCCTGAGACCAAAATCAGCCGTCAACATAAGGATTCAGGACCTTTAGTTCAGGTAGTCTTCCGAAACAGTGAAATACATGACATCTTCACTATCTTACCTTTTAGAGGTACTAACTTAGGAAATTCCATTATGATGGCCTCTATTCCACATCTATTTTACTAAAGGTAAAACGTTCCTCTAGAGTGACCCATTTAGATAAACCAATATTAATGCGTAAACCACGTCTAGTGTTTTAGCTTTCCATTCCATTTTGTCAAGATAGATAGCAGTGTCTTCGAGAAACGATTTAGGATCGCAGTTGTATACCCTAATTAGAAACCCGTGAACATCAGGAAACATAGGCCATTATGGCAAAATCCGACCATTTCATTTCTGATCTAGAACTATGTTGAGGCCCCCCAAGATTATGAAAGATAAAAAGTGGAATATAAAGTGGAATATAAACATGTAAAAAAAAAGAAAGACAAGCCGAACACCTGAGTCAGACCGAGGATGAGATAAGCGTAGGCCGACGAATATTGGTGGTATTTTTAGGTCCTATGATATTTAAGCAATACGGCAGAGGTAAAAAGGGTAAACTCCCTTGTTGATCGAGATCATTAATACCGACCCGACCACATGAGTTAGGGGCTAAGCACTTATAATCTGTAACCCAACCACATAAGATCGGATGACCGGGCATTATCAGATCGACAGCAGCATTCTCAGTTCAAAAGACCATCATGACCGACCTAATGATGACCGAGAATATGGCAGGATATGCTCCAAAAGATAAGACATCTTATTCTTACGGATAAGAAGATAAGTTATCATACTTTCATGGGGAAAGGTTGATAAGTCAGTGTCCTAATAGGATATGGGAAGTGAATGAGTCAGTGTCCTAATAGGATATCGGAAGTGAATGTAGTTTCAACTAGGAATCCTTATGGGAAAAGGAAAACTGTTTCTTTGCTATTATAAATAGGAGGGGAAATCGTGCTTGTAAGGGGAGGTAACAAGTTGAGAGTTGAGGGTTGAGAAGAGAACAAGAGAAAATTAGACTTGTAAACACCAAACAGATCAGAGAAACATAATTCGGTAATAAAACATCGTCTGTTCTGTGCCCGTGGATGTAGGTTGGATCTGATCCACCGAACCACGTTAAATCTCTTTGTTGATTGGTGTATTTATCTATCTTTTGCCAAATTTGCTTTTGGTTTCCCATAAACAAAACAAATTCACAGTTGGAGGAGGATTGTCTCGGGAGTAAAAAACTATTATTGCCCCTGAGACCAAAATCAGCCGTCAACATAAGGATTCAGGACCTTTAGTTCAGGTAGTCTTCCGAAACAGTGAAATACATGACATCTTCACTATCTTACCTTTTAAAGGTACTAAGTTAGGAAATTCCATTATGATGGCCTCCATTCCACATCTATTTTACTAAAGGTAAAACGTTCCTCTAGAGTGACCCATGTAGATAAACCAATATTAATGCGTAAACCACGTCTAGTGTTTTAGCTTTCCATTCCATTTTTTCAAGATAGATAGCAGTGTCTTCGAGAAACGATTTAGGATCGCAGTTGTATACCCTAATTAGAAACCCGTGAACATCAGGAAACACAGGCCATTATGGCAAAATCTGACCATTTCATTTCTGATTTAGAACTATGTTGAGGCCCCCCAAGATCAAGTTAGTAAGCCACGTACCTTGCATGACATGGGGGGTAGTAATATATGAAATGCGCAGCTTATGTAGATATTCATGAATCTGTTAAGGAAGCTAATTGGCCACCGGCAGCATCAGCTATGCATGTGATCTTCAGTGAAGAGATCATATTCCCTCATCTCAGTACCTACACCTAATAGTGAATAACCATCCAATCAAACTTCAAATGAATCAAGATAATCATTAACCTCATTAACCCAGATTCCCCTCAACTGCACTTCCACTGAATCCAGTGACCCCGTTCAGTCAGGACACCCGATGTAAACCCAAAGAACCGGACAGTAAATTTAGTATGGCACATGATGAGGATGACCTCACCTATGACATGTAGTTCATGCACGAATTCATGTGTAGGATGGTGGAATGAACTATCTGTCAACATCTGTAGTAGCCCCTAACCCCACAGGACAACTATTTCCACCCATTTCAGCCACACTCACTTCCGTTGGTACTTAATTATTCAACAGACTCCAGTAAAAACACTCATACATTTCTTTTTCATGTATTGATCTCTGTTAGACCTCAGTCTTAGGAGATAATATGAACTCAAGTTAGTAAACTAGCAAAGCACATAATGCAATGACAACATGACAATTGGGACTGTAAGGTTCATAAGGATGATCTCATCCAAGGTATGTCGTTCATACAAGCATCCATGAACATGTCAGTACAAAGACTCATTTGCTATTGATAGATAACAAGAATAACAACCCCCATCCAAATTAGTATCTCAATTGGTTTCGAGTACCCCGGTACCTTAGCTGAATCAAGTTAGGCAGTATTAGTAGCACTTATAACCTCTTTTACCTTTTTTATGGTAAACCTAGCATGAACCGCGAAGGGATCTTTAGGGAATCCAGTAGACCACACGTAACGCATGACAACATATCAGAAGAACTAATAGAACTCATAAGGATCTAATCATAATAAATGATTTAACTTTCTTATGGGTAAAAGAAAGGTCCCAAATCAGCTTTAGATTTGGTCGAATCTTACTAAGCCATTCTAAGCTATCTGTCTGTCTAGTTACTCATGGTACTTGAGCATGAAGATACAGACCGGACACGTAATAACCATAAGAATGCTACATGCACCTTAAGAAGTCTCTCTGGAGAATGTAAGGGGGACTTGGAGAAAGTGTAAAATTGAGTTATTATGAGCATGTAATCAAGAATGCACATGAAGGTTCTGGAAGAGACTATACCATTGAATGCCATGTTAACGGAAAACTGTCAGTGCATGGCCAAGTCCAAAATCGGAACAAGAGATAATTTAAGCACCAACTCGAGACCAGTAACTCTGCATGGTAACCACACGTGGTAAATCTACAGAAATAGGTACCCATGCTCATGTATAAAAAGCCCACATAACGATTTCTATATCATCCATCTAGTCGTGAAACCATAAAGGATCCTCAAACACCACCCTTCCCTAGCCTAATCAGACAACAACAATATTGGCTGTAACATAACCCGTTTATAGAATAGAGATATAAGGTCGCGAACAGGCATCAGAGAACCAAAAACTAGACCCAATAATCACGTATTGATCATGCACAATTGAATCTTGTACAATAAATCAAACTCTATAAATAGAAGAATCTTTAAGCTCCTCGCTTTTCTTAAATTGGAAATGTTGGGGTTTTGGGGTCGGGGCGCAGCGGAAGTGCGGGTCCGGGCGATATCATATTTTAAAACTTTTTCAAAATACCGAATAAATTATTCAATATCTAATATGAATAATTTATTCATATATTACCTAAACCAATTTATTTAATACCACATATTAACATAAATATAGTTGAAAACTCGCGAAACTTTTACGAAAAATAATTTTCCACAAAATGGCCTAAAATGTATTTTTGACCGAACCGACTACCCGACACTTATGGAAACTTCCCAGGTCAGCTACAATAGTGTCAGGGCAGTTCATGGGCTGCCCAAATAGTGACGGAATCACTGTTTTCACAGTCGTTACCCGGTTGGCTCAAAATCCATCCGGTAACGCCGTTTTTGGCCGTTTTCGCTTATTTCAAGTCTGAAACACTTTCCGGAAATTATGCCAACTCCCAAAACACATCCATAACATTCTAAAGACCACATTTTCATCACCAAAATTAGTAGCTCTTCCAGGTCTAAAACAGTGACAGAAAATACTAAAAATTCATGCTTAAATCCAATTTTTCACCAAGATTAATCTAATTAATCCAACACCAACTGAGTTCCACCACACATGAACAACCCAAGAACAATTCTAGGCTATTTAGAGTGGATCAAAAACTATAGAATGGCAACATATCAACAATTGATCTAATTGGATGCAAATTACACTAATTACATCAATAATCTACTTCACACATGTCTAATCTTCCATCACCAACAATCACAACCAAAAGCCCCAAATTTTTTCAGATTTGAAGAACCCTAGAACCCTTCTAGATTGTCAAGAAACAAGAAACAAGATTTCTAGGCTTTGGGTTTTTGAAGAATTACCTTAAATCTCCAAAGTTCCTTAAGCTTTTACTTGATCTTCCTTCAAATTTGTGCTTAAATCATCAAGCTTCAATGAAAACCCATTTTTATCTTTGTAGTTGAGGCTCTCGGCAGTGATCAATTGTGAACATGAGAGAGAAACAAATTTTTTTCTTTAAATATTGGTAATGGACGAAAATTGGGGCATTTTTGTCCTTTTAATTATTATTTTTTTTAATCAAATTAAAACCATATTTACTTTATATTATCCAATCACAATTAGACATATATAAAGTTTAATGAACACATGTCATTTGCACCAATAATATTTTTCCATTTATCATACTAATTATGATAAATTTGGATAAGATATTAAAATATCAATTATTTAATAATTTAACAATTAAATGATTAAATAATTAATCAACAAACATATATGTATTTTATTTACAATAAATAACAAATACATATATTTATGACATGTGTCAAAATCTCATTTGACAAATAATTAATGTATAACTTATCGTATTATGTATCAAATACAAATACACAATAATTATTAGCGGACAAAATTCCCTAATTGCATGTGTTGTCGTTTAACGATTAAACGATCCGAATTAACTCATTTAATCCGGTGAAGTATTATGAATAATCTGTATTATTCATATCGAGTTGCCCAAGTGCTCAACGAGTACACTTCATATTGTGGGACTCTTTAAGTTTAGGTTTATCCGTCACGAAATCCAATTTCATGTCCATAATCCACCCACTCATGGATTATGACGACCACAGATAATCTTGCTAAACTATACAAGTCGAGGTCATAGCATACGTATAATCCCTCTGTCACAGGCCATCCGTATTATACCTGGGGTATAGATGAAAACGTCAAACCCGTTCGGTATAATACAGTCGACTTTCAATTTACGATCATGAAATAACACTCGGAACTTATTTCCGATGTTATACCACGGCCATGGATTTACTAGATCGTAAACACGTGTGGATGCCTATGCCCTGTACACAGGACTGACGGATTCTATCTTGATACACATTGGATATCATAAGCATCAGTCCACACCCAACGAACAGGCGGAGGTCTGATCATGGATAGATCGTTGACGTGACTGCCATCAAAGTGTGGAGGATAACTCATATATCCTACTGTGGTATCTCAAGTCGAAGGACCACTATGCTCGCTCAACTCGAGAAGGTTCCTATTGACGTTGGTGTACCATCTATTAGGAAACCTTCAGTGAGTCGTTCAGTGTCTTATCAAATAAACACCTACATTTTATACGAGTCTCCCGGGACTCATGGTTCACTGGGATAAACCATCGGACCAAGTCACGATATACGACATGTATTGGTCTCAACAGATTTTACTAACCGACCCATGTTAGCAAATCTTGACCAGGAACTTTATTTAAGGATATACATCTTATAGTGCACTTCCCAATGTCAATTACAAACTACGTTGTAACTGCGCACTATATCGTAAATCCTAGGGTCTTTGTCTAATATACACGTATCACTGAACCAGATTCAGTTTCGATCTAATCGTAATCAGATATCTAATCATAATTAGATCGAATAAGCGTATAAAAGACAAGGGTGCTACCAGTAAAATTGGTAATATTATGGAAAATTGAATTGCTCGTAATTATGAAACAGGCATAAATACGATCTGGATTGGCACTCGGAGCACCAACCCTAACAATTTCTCCCACTTGCTCTAGTGCCAATCCATGGTATCCTATACACATCTTAATGTGTATCACATACTCATGGGCTTCAAGAGCTCACCAGCACTCAAAAGGTAGGCAAGAACAAGTAAGCCTGCTTTAAAAATGAGTCTGTCAAACAAACCCAACTGTTTTCCTAAGCCAGCATCATTCATATTTTGCAGAATCCAAATTCCACATTAATATGACTCAAATGCTATATCAGTATTTCGCTTTAGTTGCTAAGTTATCTATGTATTTAGAAATCAAATCCAAATATTATAAGACAACCGCAAGTGCAATACTAATATCATAACTTCTAATCAATGAGGTCACTTTGCAACTTCATAAGTCAATACTTCAAAAGTTGCATCTGATTCCACTAGTTCAGTAGAATCAATAGTGACACTCCCACTTCATATTTTCTGACTTTATATGACATAGACCATCTAATGTCATAATTAGGATCAAAACTAATATGACCTTATGGTTGCTGACTAAATTCTCCATGAATAAGAAACTCGTTCTTAATATCTCAAAGATCACAAAGAACTTGTTTCTAAAACCATCATATGGTCTGCAACATATCAAAATAACTTGTAACAATTACAAATAAATTGATATCATTAATCGCACACAATACAGTATTCAATACGTCATCATCCTATGATGTATGAGATTGACTAGACATTCTAATCAATCTTTCTTTCGACAAAGGTATCATCCTTTACGAAGGATGAATACTATATATACTAAAGACACGTTAACTGTCAAACAGTTATACTAACTGTCATACAGATAGTCTTACTATGTCTTTTATTGGATCATATCTAATATGCGACTAATGGGAGTATCTCACAAGTCTCTTAGTTTTATATCAAATATAAAACTTTATATCAGATATATCAGAGACTACTCATACTGCTTCCACGGAGAAAAGAAAACTTATGATATATAATACTAGAAAGAAATTTATACGCTTCCACTGACCCTACTGACAAACACGTATTCTCTATACTTCGATAAAACCAGACAATCTGGCTGATATCAAAAACAGAGAACATGGATTTCCGGAAAGCTCACTCTGAGTCTACAATAGGCTCTATAAGCTAATATATCAAACTGTGATCTTAGCAGAATACAAACTCTAGGGCCATTCTAGAATGAACTCTTCAAACAAAGAAATCACAACGGATCTCTCATTCGAAGAAATCACTCAAGAACGCCATTTTGCATTCTTTAGCCAAAACACACGGTTTAATATCGACATTAATCAACATATCCTTAATTATTCAATTAGTGTAACTAGAGACAGGTTTCCTCAGAATCGACAATAGATTACTGAGTATAACCTTTCTCACTGTCATACTATAAAGGTCAAACCTTTACAAGCTCACTTCACTTCGCTGCGCAAACAATTTGCACATCTCATGAACAATTCATGACGAAAGCCCAATCAAGTTCTAAACTTAATTGTAGTAAGCTATGAACAATCTTAATCTATGGTTCAATGTCAAGTTCCGGAATCGATATCTAATATCGCTCCCATTATGAGTTATAGGATAATTTTCTTCGATAAGAAAACATCAGAATCATTAAGTATCAAATACTTTGTAAATGAATCTGACATCCTATTAAACTTATACGGAAGATGTCTAAGGATCTTTTCATCTTATTAATTATGTAGTTCCATTACAGTTTATCATTCTCACATTTGACTTCACTAAGTCATGTCCTTTCTACAATCGTCAACATCTGATGTTACACATCAAGTAATAAAATAATTTTATTACTCGTGATCGTAGAAAATATATTATATCAAATAGAATACAATATTCTATTAAATAGAATAAATGATAAACTTTTCACTCGGACCTCAGAGGCACAAGTACTTTCAATTATATAACCATTATACAAAGGAAAGTTTCAAATCTCAAACTTTTCAAGATTCGAATTTTCTACCTATACATATCATATATATAATTGTAGAAACGAATGGAACAGTAATTAAAGAGATGAATTAGTGTTACTGGAGCATAACCCCAAAAGTATTGAAAACTAATTCGGTGACACTCAATATCAACGAATCAAATCATATAAGATTCGACAACTCCCACTAACCAATTCCATCAAAATAGAATCGTGGAAGTTTAATATTGAGTAAGAATCATATTCATTAAATAACTTTAGAACTAATTGCTTTTAAATTCATGCATTTAATCATATCAAACATCTTCGAACAATTCAAAGACGCGCAATGAATTTTTAAAGACAAAGTTTTCAACACTACAGATAAAATATCTTTGAACCATTCAAAATATTCTATCTGAGTTTCATTAGTAACATATTGACAGTTCTTGAACAATTCAAGACGTTCAACATGTTCTCTATTTGAAACAGGTAACTAAGTCATGACAATTCATCAACTGAGTTACGAAGCAAAGAAAACTATCTAAGGCAATTTCCAATTCATCAAACTACACATATCCAATATATTAGTTTAATAAATTCGTGGTCCAATGACGATCATTGGTTAAATGAGATTTAATCACAACCTGAATACAATATTCATTAAATGGATAAGGATACGTGGTGTGATCTCATATCAGACCATCATTTACCATACAGAACAAGCATCCAATGCTTTTATGATAAAATCTCATAAAGCACAGTTCTAAAACATTTATTTTACCGAATATTTTTCTTAATGTATATCTTTAATTAATGACACTGCTAGTCAAATTAAAAATATAACAATTGTTTATATAGAACAAGTAACTATCCAATAGTCACAAGTTCTGATATCAAATATCAAAACAGTTATTGAACAGTATTTTAAATAACTGGACGTGAGATCTGGTATCCAATACCCACAGCTGTCGTATTATGAGAATCGATATTCTCTATACACAACTATATGTATCTCATTTCTTAAGCTTTATAATTTTCATTCAATTATTCACAACGATTGTAAAATAATTGATTAGCAAACTGTGTCAGACACACGACTTCAAAAAATCGCTAAAGCCAAGAAATGTCATTATAAGATAAACAAATACTAAAAGGGTTTTCTTACTACCAGTCAAGAATCTCAAGACATGAACTATTCAAGTCAAATCTTACTGCCTAAGAAACAATTCTAACTAGAATAATATCATAAACACAGATATCCTTTCAGATTACCTATCGTGACTTAGTAACTAAGTCACAAACCATCTTGATTTTTAAGAAAATTGGAACAACAGTTCCCGATGGTTTCAACTAATCTAACAATATCTAAGTCTACTGTCATTCTAGAACCTATTCTAGAGTAAAGCAACCATAAGTAAAGTCAAAAAAGCTATTCAGATAATAGACATGCAGTGGATTAGAAGTAAAATTCTATAAGCAATATAGAATAAAAGGAAAAAAAAGCAGAAAATTCCATAATATTACTCACCACTTAGGTTATGGATTTTTAACCCAGCAGTGTCTCCCACTACTTTACATAATACCATAATCCCCAACGGACAATGGGAATTCGATAATTAAATCGAATTCCATAGTGAGAGTAGGATCCCATGAATTATTTCGACTCACAGCTTTGGCACGTTCTCGCCTACGTATATTCATTAGGTAGACAACTCATTGTCAATCACTCACCAGTGACTCCTGGTTTTGGTCCTAATCGTTTCTCGCTGTGACAGCTTTGGCACGTTCACAGGGAGCCGTATCAAGGCTACACTTGTCAATAACAAACTCAAGCTACCGATGTAGTCCTGACAACTTTGGCACGTTCAGGATTTCCACTTTCACTTGAATTTGTCTCTTATCATATAAGTTCTACCGCCGCAAGCGAACTACCATCGACCATAACTACACAGCTTTGGCACGATGCAGCTATAGCATCAGGAAATCATTTGCATCCATACTAACAAGGCGGACCAAGAAACATGTATCAAATACACGTTACTTTACAACCATATTACAAAGCGGGGATTTTCCTATGGAAGCCACACTCTACATCCAATGCAAAATTCTAATCTAAATCATTTTCTAAACCTTATTTAGTTCAACCTTAGAAAACATAACACAATTTAACCATTAAATTTCGTCACATTTTCATTAGCGTCAAACCGAAAAGTAAAGAAACAGGTACTTTAAGCACCAACTCGAGACCAGTAACTCTGCATGGTAACCACACGTGGTAAATCTACAGAAATAGGTACCCATGCTCATGTATAAACAGCCCACATAACGATTTCTATATCATTCATCTAGTCGTGAAACCATAAAGGATCCTCAAGCCCCCACCATTCCCTAGCCTAATCAGACAACAACAATATTGGTTGTAACATGACCCTTTTACAGAATGGAGATATAAGGTCGCGAACAGGCATCAGAGAACCAAAAACTAGACCCAGTAATCACGTATTGATCATGCATAATTGAATCTTGTACAATAATCAAACTCTATAATTAAGAATATTTAAGCTCCTAGCTTTTCTTAATTGTAAATGTTGGGGTTTTGGGGTCGGGGCGCAGCGGAAGCGCGGGTCCGGGCGATATCATATTTAAAACTTTTTCAAAATACCGAATAATTATTCAATATCTATGAATAATTTATTCATATATTACCTAAACCAATTTATTTAATAACACTATTAACATAAATATAGTTGAAAACTCGCGAAACTTTTACGAAAACAATTTTCCACAAAATGGCCTAAAATATATTTTTGACCGAACCGACTACCCGACACTTATGGAAATTGCCCAGGTCAGCTCCAATAGTGTCGAGGTAGTTCAAAATCCATCCGGTAACGCCATTTTTGGCCGTTTTCGCTTATTTCAAGTCCGAAACACTTTCCGAAAATTATGCCAACTCCCAAAACACATCCATAACATTCTAAAGACCACATTTTCATCACCAAAATTAGTAGCTCTTCCAGGTCTAAAACAATGTCAGAAAATACTAAAAATTCATGCTTAAATCAAATTTTTCACCAAGATTAATCTAATTAATCCAACACCAATTGAGTTCCACCAGACTTGAACAACCCAAGAACAATTCTAGGCTATTTAGAGTGGATCAACAACTCTAGAATGGCAACATATCAACAATTGATCAAATTGGATGCAAATTACACTAATTACATCCATAATCTACTTCACACATGCCTAATCTTCCATCACCAACAATCACAACCAAAAGCCCCAAATTTTATCAGATTTGAAGAACCCTAGAACCCTTCAAGATTGTCAAGAAACAAGAAACAAGATTTCTAGGCTTTGGTTTTTGAAGATTACCTTAAATTTCCAAAGTTCCTTAAGCTTTTACTTGATTTTCCTTCAAATTTGTGCTTAAATCATCAAGCTTCAATGAAAACCCATTTTTATCTTTGTAGTTGAGGCTCTCGGCAGTGATCTTGTGAACATGAGAGAGAAAATTTTTTTTTTTCTTTAAATATTGGTAATGGACGAAAATTGGGGCATTTTTGTCCTTTTAATTATTATTATTTTTAATCAAATTAAAACCATATTTACTTTATATTATACAATCACAATTAGACATATATAAAGTTTAATGAACACCTGTCATTTGCACCAATAATATTTTGCCATTTATCATACTAATTATGATAATTTGGATAAGATATAAAATATCAATTATTTATAATTTAACAATCAAATGATTAAATAATTAATCAACAAATATATATGTTTTTATTTACAATAAATAACAAATACATATATTTATGACATGTGTCAAAATCTCATTTGACAAATAATTAATGTATAACTAATCATATTATGTATCAAATACAAATACACAATAATTATTAGCGGACAAAATTCCCTAATTACATGTGTTTCGTTTAACGATTAAACGATCCGAATTAACTCATTTAATCCGGTGAAGTATTATGAATAATCTGTATTATTCATATCGAGTTGCCCAAGTGCTCAACGAGTACACTTCATATTGTGGGACTCTTTAAGTTTAGGTTTATCCGTCACGAAATCCAATTTCATGTCCATAATCCACCCACTCATAGATTATGACGACCACAGATAATCTTGCTAAACTATACAAGTCGAGGTCATAGCATACGTATAATCCCTCCGTCACAGGCCATCTGTATTATACCTGGGGTATAGATGAAAATGTCAAACCCGTTCGGTATAATACAGTCGACTTTCAATTTACGATCACGAAATAACACTCGGAACTTATTTCCGATGTTATACCACGGCCATGGATTTACTAGATCGTAAACACGTGTGGATGCCTATGCTCTGTACACAGGACTGACGGATTCTATCTTGATACACATTGGATATCATAAGCATCAGTCCACACCCAACGAACAGGCGGAGGTCTGATCATGGATAGATCGTTGACGTGACTGCCATCAAAGTGTGGAGGATAACTCATATATCCCACTGTGGTATCTCAAGTCGAAGGACCACTATGATCGCTCAACTCGAGAAGGTTCCTATTGACGTTGGTGTACCATCTATTAGGAAACCTTCAGTGAGTCGTTCAGTGTCTTATCAAATAAACACCTACATGTCTGTACGAGTCTCCCGGGACTCATGGTTCACTGGGATAAACCATCGGACCAAGTCACGATATACGACATGTACTGGTCTCAACAGATTTTACTAACCGACCCATGTTAGCAAATCTTGACCAGGAACTTTATTTAAGGATATACATCTTATAGTGCACTTCCCAATGTCAATTACAAACTACGTTGTAACTGCACACTATATCGTAAATCCTAGGGTCTTTGTCTAATATACACGTATCACTGAACCAGATTCAGTTTCGATCTAATCGTAATCAGATATCTAATCGTAATTAGATCGAATAAGCGTATAAAAGACAAGAGTGCTACCAGTAAAATTGGTAATATTATGAAAAATTGAATTGCTCATAATTATGAAATAGAGATATAAATACGATCCGGATTGGCACTCGGAGCACAACCCTAAAAGGAAAAATATAGCTTTAACATCAGTATTATTAACACTGCCAATAGTGATTTCGACGATAGTACTTGTAGCAGAATCAACTGTAGTTATAACAATAGCATTAATAGTAGCATCAACAATAATAGCAGTATAGTTTTGTAGCGTTAAAATACGCTGGCAGTAATAAGCGTCGAGTGGACAAGACAAGGCTTAGTTGTTGCAACCTAGATCATGGTCAGTCAGAAAGTATTGCACTTAAGTATGACCCGACCAATTTCCATGCATGTAAGCATGATGCTACATAAGTTAAGCTCATTGGATCTGGTGCAGCTCATGCAAACAAGAATACTATGACTAACTACCTAAAAGCAAAAGATACCACATGTATACTAATATTAGGTCATATGGCAGAATTATCAAACGATACATATGATTTAAATGTTAGCCTCTGCTAAAGAGTTTTCTTCCGCTTATTCAGTATCATGAATAACCAGACCAAGTAGGTAAGTTAAGCCCATATGGTCAAGCTCTTATGAGTAAATCTTTTTTAAATAAGATAACAAAACACCACATTGTCTGTCCAGCATAACTCTCAAGGACACGTGAATTCCGTCACGTCTTGGGATGTATTTGGATTTTATCTAAGACATATATGGCTGTAGCACTATAAGGTCATTGGCTGTATCGTAAAAAAAATTACGATTGTGATACTTTAGGCATGAGGGATAAAAGGTGTCCCATTGGACATATAAGGAATCTGTTGTGGTCTTGATAAGAGTTAATTGCGACCTCATGCCTATCGTACAAGACATGATACACATGATCTTTAATTGATGTTTAGAAAATCTAATCTATGGTCATTTAGAACAGACTAACAAAATCACCGGCTCCTCAACGAGAAAACTCCTAAACAGGTTTTCCCCTCATCAGTAGACATGAGGATTTTAAACGGTCAGGAACAGGGATTCAAGGAACGTTAGGCCATGATTACAGTATCAGATTTAGAACACTGACAACTCACATAGATAGTTGAGTCAGGGAATGTTTGGCATAACTAGAAATCAAAGAATGAGACTTTTTCACTCATTACACTACAAGAAAACTGCCAAATAGCGACGGAAAAATTCGTAGCTAATTCGTCGCTAATTGACCATTAGCGACGGAATAACTACGGAAAAATTCCGTCTATATTTTTTGGTCGCAAAAAAAATAGCGACGGAAATATTCCATCTGTCGCTAAAGTTAGCGACGGAAGGAAACTCCATCTCTATATAGCGACAGAATTTCCGTCGCTAATTAGCGACTGTTAGTATTCCGTCGCTAAATAGCAACGGAAAATTTCGTTTCTATTTAGAGACGGAATTTCCATCTGTCGCTAAATAGCGACGAAAATTCCGTTTCTATTTAGCGACGGAATATTTGCGTACCTATAATTTTTTTTTGCAAAAAAAATTAAAAACTAAAATTTTAAAATTTTAGAGAGGCGGGAAATTTAAAATTTTAAAAATATTTAGCGACAGAATATTTCCGATTTGGGTTCTAGTTTGGTACCATCCAAACGTTTAACGTATGCTCAGCAACCCCAAATCTTCAGAAATGAGAAACTCAGTTTCTTTCCTGTTCATATTTCATATTGAGTCTGTTGAAAAAACTTTGACGGAACCTTATTCAAAATAAGTATTGCACTGTTCAATGCATATCCCCAGAATAAGTATTACCATGTCCAACAAAGTTCGGTTTCTCCGTTCAAACACACCGTTTAATTGAGGTGTTCCGGGAGGAGTCCAATGTGAAAAAATAGCATACTCTTTCAAGTAATCGAGAAACTCATTGCTCAAGTATTCTCCACCATGGTCTGACCGTAATGTTTTAATACTTTTACCGGTCTGTTTTTCTACTTCGTGTCGAAAATCTTTGAATTTCTCAAGGGTTTCCGACTTGTGTCTCATAAGATACATATAACCATAACGCGATGCATTATCCGTAAAGGTTACGAAGTATTCATATCCACCTCTAGCCTGGCTAGACATGGGCCCACATACGTCACTATGAACGAGGGCTAACAGTTCGGTGGCACGTGCACCTTTACCGCTAAAAGGTGTTTTAGGCATTTTGCTTAATAAACAAGATTCACAGAAGTCATATGAATTTGGATCAAATCCGTCCAAGTACCCACTCTTCGAAAGTGTGGATATGCGAGTCTTGTTAATGTGTCCTAGACGACAATGCCACATATAAGTTTCATATATGTTACTTAATTTAAGCCTTTTGTTTGTTACGTTATATGTTTGAGATTGATTTATATTAAAATATAAAGACCATTATTAACATCAGCACTACATATCTCAATATCATTTTTTTAAACAAAAAACCCTTTGTTTCTGAATACAAAAGTATGCCCACATTGGGCTAAGCAAGATACATAAATAATATTCCTAGTCAAACTAGGTACATAATAGTAGTCTGATAAAGTAAGTACATGCCCCGATGGCAGTTCCAAAATATAGGTCCCAACAGCCAAAACAGCGACTCTAGTCCCATTTCTAACTCAGAGGTCTATCTCTCTTGAAGTCAGTATCCTGCTAATCTGCAGATCCTGCACATCAGTACATATATGAGTACCACAACCAGAATAAAAAATCCAATTTTTAAAACTAGAAGTAGACATGTTTATTTCAATAACAATCATACCTGAAGCCGGTGCCTTGCCCGCTTTGATTTCCTTCATGTGCGCCTTGTACTCACGATAGTCACGCTTCCAGTGACCTCGTTTGTCACATTGTAGGCAGACATCTTGGGATTTGTCCTTTGCCTTCCTAGAAAACTTTGATGATTTGGCCTTACCCTTTCTCTTCTTATTTTTCTTCACGCCTCCAATAGCCTTTGGCTAAGTCTTGGCAGACTGAGATGTCGAAGCGAAGTGCGCCTTGCGCTTTTTGCCTTTCAAAAGCTCTTTTTCTGCTTCACGCAGCATTGCCATCAACTCTCCAAGAGTATGATATTAGTTCATCATATTGTAGTTCATGATGAACCTGCTCTAGCTGTCAGGAAGAGACTGCAAGATCAAATCTATATAAGTCTCAGCCTCAAAGGTTATGCCTAGTTGACCTAGCTGTTCGATGTCAGCAATCATCTGTGAAACATGGTGCTCGACAGATGTACCCTCTGACATTCGAGAGCGAAAGAGCTTCTTCTGCAATTCATACCTTTGTGATCTAAGGTTAGATCAGTGAAGGTCCTTCAATTTTGCCATCATAGTATAGAGATCTAATCCCTTGTTCTGGCGAAGAAATTGAGGGGTCATTACAGCGAGCATGACGGATTGAGCGGTTGAGTTTTCATCGATATGAGTCTTCCAAAGCTCAAGCTCAAGTGGCTGCTCAATTCCGGGTTTAGGCCGAGAGGTCTCTCTATCGTATAGAGCATCTTCTCAACCCCCAGGACAATCCTGAGGTTCATATCCTAGTCAGGAAAGTTCGTACCATTAAAGATATTTTTGCCGATTATAATGTCCCTAACGTTGATCTTTCCAGCCATCTTAATTGCAATAGTCTAACTATTCAATTAATGATTTTGGGTACAGTCCAACTGTTACAATAAAAATAATAAAATATTAGTCCAACTAATAAATATATAAAATGATGAAATAATTTTGAAAGCGCGTATTTGGCAAGTATTTGAACGAAATTGCAAATTCAATACTGGCCTCCCACTATTTTTCGGCGAGCCTCTAACCCTCAGTTGAGTACTCGGGAAACTTAGTTTCCTAGTGGGCTAGGATCCCATTAAATAACACTCAACCTTGACTTTGGCCAACAAGCTGTATGATATTTAACTAGGTAGATCTCTAAGATCAATTGGATCTCATCCAATTCCTAGATCCGGTAGGTGGACCTCCTAGTCCGAAACATATATACAATATATATGCCAATATATCCAATATATTTTCCTAACATTTTCCTCTAAATCAACTAAGCCTTGGCTTTGGCTCAACAAGCTTAATGATTCCAGTTAAGCGGGACCCATTGACAGTGGGAAAGCTTCGTAATTCATGTCGATGAACAAGAAGTGACCTTGACTTTGGCCAACAAATCACAACTTGCCCAAGACATGCGATATGGAACAAAGTTTTCGTGGTTCAAACACATCCGCGATGGACATTGATCTTGACTTTGGCCAACAAACCAATGCCAATCTTGGATCTTGAGAGAGAACCACTCAATGGAAGGAATTCGCTTAATATTTGTTTGAGGGTTTTTCGCGTAAATTGACCATTAGCGACGGAAAAATTCCGTCTATATTTTGTTGGTCGCAAAAAAAATAGCGACGGAAATATTCCATCTGTTGCTAAAGTTAGCGACGGAAGGAAATTCCGTCTATATATAGCGACGGAATTTCCGTCGCTAATTAGCGACGGTTAGTATTCCATCGCTAAATAGCAACGGAAAATTTTGTTTCTATTTAGAGACGGAATTTCCATCCGTCGCTAAATAGCGACGGAAATTCCGTTTCTATTTAGTGACAGAATATTTCCGTACATATAATTTTTTTTTTTTGAAAAAAAATTAAAAACTAAAATTTTAAAATTTTAGAGAGACGAGAAATTTAAAATTTTAAAAATATTTAGCGACGGAATATTTCCGTAGCTATAATTTTTTTTTGAATTAAATTTAAAAAATTTAAAATTTTAGAGAGGCGGGAAATTTAAATTTTTTAAAATATTTAGCGACGGAATATTTCCGTAGCTATATTTTAAAAAAAAAATTAAAACGAAAATTTTAAAATATTAGAGAGGCGGGAAATTTAAAATTTTAAAAATATATGAAACTTTTAAAATTTTAGAAATGAAAAAATTTAAAATTTTAGAAAAGAAAAAATTTAAAATTTTAGAAAGGAAATTGTTTTAAAATTTTAGAGAGGTGAGAAATTTTATAATTATATAGATATGAAAAATTTATAAATTGTAGAGATATAAAATTTTTAAATTTTAGATTAGGGAAAATTTTAAAAATTTTGAATGGTATAAAATTTTAAAAAAGTGGATTTTTTTAATTGTTATATATACATCTTCAATTATACAAGATACCGTAATGTCCACCGTGAGCTTCGACACACCACCATCCATTTACGAAATGTCCACCGTTTGTTTCTTAAGAAATTTTAAAAGAGGGGATAAGAAAAATGAGAGATTGATAATGAGAGTTGAGGTATGAAAAAATTTGATGGTATATGAAATTGAGTAAGAAAATTTTGGATGGTGTATTGGAGTTGAGAGTTAAAAAGATTATGATGTATATATAGAGGAAAAAAATAAGAGAAGCGGGAAGATTTGTAAATTTTGTAGACATTTGAAATTTTCACAAGGCGGGAAATTTTTTGAAATTTGACGAAAATTAGCGACGGAATAGATATTCCGTTTCTATTTAACGACGGAAAATCCGTCTCTATTTTTTTAAAAAAAAAGTAGCGCCGAAAGGAATAAATTTTGGGGGCATTGAAAATTTTAAAAATTAGCGACGGAATAGAAATGAAATAATTATGTTTCTAATTATCAATAAAAATTAAAAATTAGCTACGGAATTGATATTACGTTTCTAATTAGCTACGGAATTGAATTTCTGTTTCTAATTAGCGACGGAATTTCAATTCCGTTTCTAATTAGCGACGGAACAATTTCGTTTCTAATTAACAAAAAAATTTAAAATAAAAATAAAAATTTAAGATTAGAAATGGAATTAAAATTCCGTTTCTAATTAGCGACGGAACAATTCTGTTTCTAATTAACAAAAAAATTTAAAATAAAAATAAAAATTTAAGATTAGAAACGGAATTCAATTCCGTTTCTAATTACCGACGAAATTTTAATTCTGTTTCTAATTAGCGACGAAACAATTCTGTTTCTAATTAACAAAAAAAATAAAAATAAAAATAAAATTTAAAATTAGCCACAAAATTGATATTCCGTTTCTATTTAGCGACGGAATTTGAATTCCGTTTCTAATTAGCGACGGAATAATTCCGTTTCTACTTAACAAAAAAATAAAAATAAAAATAAAAATTTAACATTAGCTACGGAACTGAAATTTCGTTTCTAATTAGCGACAGAATTTCAATTCCGTTTCTAATTAGCGACAGAATAATTTCGTTTCCACTTAACAAAAAAATAAAAATAAAAATAAAAATTTAACATTAGCTACGGAATTGAAATTCCGTTTCTAATTAGCGACGGAATTTCAATTCCGTTTCTAATTAGCGACGGAACAATTCTATTTCTAATTAACAAAAAAATTTAAAATAGTCATGAGAAGAAGTATAACACGACAGTAGTTGCAGTCCACTTGACAGAACTTCCATGGATTAAGGACGAATAATTATCTCTCAGTCAAGAATTCAAGGAATGAGCTATTCAGTATAGCTCATTTATTTTTGTACAGTATACTTAAACATGGCAAGAGTTATCAAACATGAAGCAGAGTTGAGGTAAAACGAAAAGTATGGTATGCTTACTAGCCAGGTGATGAATGGTCTGTTGGACAATTATGACCCATAGCATCACTATTTGTAAAAGACATTGAGGTTTTTGTACAAATTAACTACGTGACAATGGAAATTGCATTTTATCATTTTTTATAATTAGATTACTTATATATATAAATGATAAAAGTCCTTATGATTAGTTCCGGATTATAAGATATAAGATAATATCAATCCACAAAGGTTTAATCATTAAATATCCCTAGTCGTAGTATTATCGAGACTGGACATCGATAATGCGGAATAAACTAGTATTGCACTTGTGCGTGTTATGGAAGCATAACATCATAGTTCTCATATATTTAAGTATTGGATACTTATGCAAGTGTGATAGGAGGTTGTGTTTGCCGATGGTACGGAAATAGCTTCGCTCTGGATAGACCCCGCGGAGTCCCATTGGTAGTATGACTATGTGTCTATGGGAATCCGCTTCAGGGTAGGTGTATTTGGTCTTAACCTGAGACTTGCATCGCTAGTACTTGCGACAATCAATACGCTTTGGTTTTGGTCGTCCGAGACTTTAACAGGTTCTGTGTATGCCTTTTCTGGGTTTATTGAGAATCTTAGTGTATTGGGTGTGATGTCAAGACGGAAGTATCACTTCAGTCATATGGAGATGATGATCACGCATGGATACAGAACCGGTTCTCTATTATGTTGCAACTATCGGGATAATATGACAAGGTCATGATTATCCGATTATAGAGACTAGTTGCTTGTGATCCGATATATGCTTCGTACGGGGCAGACACTATTCCAGCCCCAGGCCTTGCATGTGACATCAGATACTGGATCGAAATACGCAATACTACGTATACTACGCCTGACATAGATTATATATTCCTTAAAGAATATTTCTGGAGAATTGGGTAGGCACAACACTTTGCTATAAGCCAACCATGTCTCGTAAATCGGTAAGAACGTGGTACGAGGTACGCACGTGTTCGGATAGTCCGACGACCGGATTTACTGCCAACATATCCAGGAATCTCATGGGTCGCTTCACGAAGATTCACTGATGACGTATGACTCGAACATAATTAATCTGTGATTAATTACGGCGAGAATTTATCTGAGATAAAAAAAATTCAATTAGAAGAGAGAGAACGATTAATTCAGAATTAATCGATAAAATAATATATTCGATATATTAAATGAAATTAGATTTCGACGCGAAATTAAAATTGGATTTTAATTCGGGCGAACGAATTAATTTAGAATTAATTCGCGAGCGACTTTAACGGTAATTTTGCTAGGCATAATTATTTAATTAAATTTGATTTAATTAAGTCGCAACGGAAAATTAATTAATTCGGAATTAACGAACCCGAGTCCGAGATGTGTTTACGGGCCCACTCTGATTTTGAATCAAGTGGGGCCCACAAGTCACATCACAAGTCACATCATTAGTCACTCAAGTGATGAGTCTTGTCACTTTTTGGTGATTGACATCTAGTCACTTTTAGGGTGATGGGAGTGGTTGGGGACATTTATTGCATTTTTCCCTCCAAATTTGCTTTAGCCTTTTGGTAAAACATATACCAAAATTGGTTTTGACTTTTTCATAAGTTGTATTTTGTTTTAGAAACAAAACACAAGGCAAAACAAAAAACTCTCTCTTTCTTTCTCACCTTGGCTGAACACTACAAGAATTATTGGGGAAATTTTGTAGCAAAATTTCTCCATTTCTAGCACACAAAGGATCATACTAGGTGATAGAGAAACCATCCTTTGAGTTTAAAATCTCAACCTTCAAGCTTGGAGCTTCAATATACAACTTCAAAGAGAAGATCTTAGAGCACTTCTCAAAGCAAAATTTTTTTATTATCAACACATCCTCTCTTCTGATCATTGTAAGTATATTTCTGCTATACTTGTCTTTTGTATTCAAATTATTTCATGCATCAAATGTTCTTGGGATGATCTTAGAGACCAAAAATGGTATCATGAGCCTTATTGAGCATGAAATTGAACTTATGGTTTATATTCTTGATTTGGGTATTTTTGATTTGAGCATGTTTTGATCAAATTGTTTGTTTGAGTATGCTTATATAATGTTAACTTAGAGTCGTGCATGATCAATTTGATGAAAAAATTAATTGGATTAATTTTCCCCAAATGGTTTGGATTGGCCGAATATATACCTATTTGTAGATCATGGTAATTTTTATTTTTTAGACCATTGGATGTGTTTAAAGACATGATATATATTGATTTGTGATTTAATTGGATTGAAATCAAAATCAGATATAAAATTATCATATTGCCATGAACTTGGGAGCATGTTAATGACTTGATTTTGTTTCAATAATGTTGGACATGTATTGAAAATATGATTGCATGATTAATTAATTAAATTGATGTTTTGGAAATGTTAATTTAGATAATAAATTAGTACAATACACTTTAATTAATTAAATTGTGAATTTTGGAAGATTAGAATTTAATTAATTAGGCTTAATTTGGAATTGGGCTAAAATTGTTGTAATTGGGCCTAATGGGCTTGGTTGAGCCAAGTTGGTTTAGGACAATTGGATTGGATCCAAATTGGGCCTAAACTATTCCATTAAGTCCAAATATAATATATGGGCCTTTAAATATTTAATTGGGCCTAATGGGCCAAAATTGATTTTATGGCAAATAGGGTGATTCCTTAATTGGGCATTGGTATTTGGGTTTGACCCATATTGACCAAAGGCCATGCCTTAAGAAATTAATTGAAAGCCCATTGGACTTTAATTAAATAAATATGTGATGTTAATTGGGCTTTGAGACCCATTAAGATTAGATTTAGAATCTAAGTCGTAAAGGCGCATTAAAAGTGTAATTATTTAATTTGGAATTAAATAAAGAATTAGTATTGAATACAAATTAAATCGGATTTAAAATTGTAGTTCGATATAATTCAAGAATTCGTACTTTGAGTACTTATTCTTAAACGAGTTGGACTCGCGCAAATCAAATCGTTGTTTGAACATTGGATGATCATTTAATTCAAAGATTGATTAATTAGATTAGATTGATTGAATAACATGCTTTGTGTGAATACATGGATGTGTTGTATGAATAATGTATATCATATGGATATTAGATGGGTGATGGCAGTTTTGGAAATTGTTGTAATAAATTTAGAATTTATTAAATTGGACCTGCGTGTCCAGCCTTTATCTCTCGATTCTTTGTAATTCTCTTCTCACCAATTCCCCTCAATGTAATGAGGTTTCTTTAATTGTATTATGTAATTGGGTAGAAGTTAGAATAGTGCTAGCCAGAGAGAGGAAATGGAGTGATTTGTTCTAAGAACAATTTGTGAGATATCCATGTTGGACACTTATGACCCATAACATCACTATTTGTACAGATCATGGTGTTGTTGTACAAATTAACTATGTGATAAAGGAAATTTCTCTTCTATCATTTGTAATTAGATTACCAATATGTATAAATGATAGAAGGTCCATATGATTAGTTCCGGATTGAGATGATATGAGACAGTATCAATCCATAAAGGTTTAATCATTAAATATCCCTAGTCGTAGTATTATCGAGATTGGACATCGATAATGCAGAATAGACTAGTATTACACTTGTGCGCGTTGTGGTAGCATAACAATATAGTTCTCATATATTTGGGTATATGATACTCATGCAAGTGTAGTAGGAGGTTGTGTTTTACTGATGGTACGGAAAACAGCTTCGCTCTGGATAGACCCATCGGAATTCCATTGGTAGTATGACTATGTGTCTATGGAAATCTGAATCAGGGTAGGTGTATTTGGTCTTAACCTAAGACTTGCACCGCTAATACTTGCGACAATCAATGTACTTTGGTTTAGGTCGTCCAGGGCTTTAACAGGTTCTGTGTACGCCTCTTCTGGGTATATTGAGAATCGTAGTGTATTGGGTGTGATGTCGAGATGGAAATATCGCTCCAGTCATAGTGGAGATGATGATCACGTAGGATACGGAACTCGTTCTCTTATATGCTGCAGCTATCGGGATATTATGACTAGGTCATGTTTATCCGATTATAGAGACTAGTTACCAGAGATCCGATATGTGTTTCGTACGGGGCAGACACATTTTCAGCCCCAGGCCTAGCACGTGACATCCGATGCTGGATCGAAATACGCAATACTACGTATACTACGCCTGATATAGATCACATATTTTAGTAAGAATATTTCTGGAGAATTGGGTAGGCATGGCGCTTTGCTAGAAGCCAACCTTGTCTTGTAAATCGGTAAAAACGTAGTACTAGGTACGTACGTGTTCGGATAGTCCGACAACCGGATTTACTGCCAATTATATCCGGGGATCTCATGGGTCGCTTCCCGAAGATTCACCGATGACGTATGACTCGCACTTTATTAATCTGGGATTAATTAAAGAGAGAGAAAATTAATCTGGGATTAATTACGGAGATATTTTATCTGGGATAAAATATTTATTAAAGAGAGAGAACGATTAATTTGGAATTAATCGATAAAATAATATATTCGATATATTATATGAAATTGGATTTCGACGCGGAATTAAAATTAGATTTTAATTCGGGCTATCGAGTTAATTTAGAATTAATTCGTTAGCGACGTGAATAGTAATTTTGCTAGGCATAATTATTTAATTACGTCGCAACGGAAAATTCGTTAATTTGGAATTAGCGAACCCGAGTCCGGGAGTGTTTGCAGACGCACTCGCATTTCAAATTCAAGTGCGGCCACAAGTCACATCAAGCGTCAAATCACTAGTCAATCAATTGATGTGATGTCTAGTCACTTTGAGTGATTGACAACCAGTCACTATTCATTGATTGATGGGTGTAGTTGGATGGCTTTAATGCCTTGACTTTTTGAAAGCAAAGATTGGTATTTTGATTTTTGGAAATTCAAATAAGTGTATTAGATACACAAAACCACAACTCTCTCTCTACTCTTCTCTCCCTCTCTCTCGGCCAAGGGCCATTTCTTCTTCTTTTTCACTGTCAAAAACCGTGAGTGATAGGAGAAGCAAAGGAAGTTTTGCGGCAAAATTTCCGGAGTGCTAGCACGCTTTAGGAGTCTTGCGAAGGTGATAGGGAACCGCACCCGTGAGCATGGAATCACATCACAAAGCTTTGAGCTTGGTGGATCATCCATGGCCGAATTTTGGAGGAGAAAAATCTACCCACTGCCGTGAGCTTCATGGAGGAGGAAAAAAGTTTTTGTTGTTCATCGCATCGCTCAACCGATCATTGTAAGTATTCCGCAACTCCTTTGAGTATTCGCACATATGTTTCTTGCTTGATTTGATCCTTGGGACTTAATAGAAACCCAATAATGGTATCCGAGCGAGGTTGAGCATGAAACTTGAACTTTGGGTTAAAATTGGGTAAATTGTATTTGAGCATGATTTGATAAAATTACTTGATTGAGTATGCTTAAATGATGTTTAATTGAAGTTGTATTGGATCAATTTCATGAAAAGTTGATTGGATCAATTTTTGCCCAAATCTTAGGCTTGGCCGAGAGTTTCAATGCCCTATGTCATGGTGATTTTTTGATTTTTGATTCATTGGATGAGTTGAAATCATTCGGGAATGTTGATTGTGGATTTAATTGGATTGAAACCGAATCAGACATGAAAAACCCCAAATTGTCGTGAGTTATATCATGTGAAAATGAGTTGATTTTTGATTAAAATATGTTGGACATGTTTTGATGTTAATGAGCATAATTAATTGTACAAATTGGTGTTTTGGAAATGTTAATTTGGGTAATTAATTATGGCAATACACTTAGGTTAATTAAGTTATAAAATTGGAATTTGGTAATTTAATTAATTGGGCCTATTTTGGAAATTGGGCTTGAAAAGTTGTAATTGGGCTTAATGGGCTTGGTTGTACCAAGATTGGTTTTGGCTAAATTGGTTGGATCCAATTGGGCCCAAAACCATATCCATAAAGTCCAATTATGACTTAATGGACCTTTAATTTTAATTGGGCCTAATGGGCCTAAATTTGGTTTCTTGGCAAATAAGGGTGATTCCTTAAATGGGCTTTGGTATTTGGGTTTGACCCATGTTGACCAAAAGTCCATGCCTTAAGAAATTAATTAAAAGCCCATTGGACTTTAATTAAATTAACATTGGATGTTAATCGGGCTTTGAGACCCGTAACGGTTAGATTTAGAATCTAAGTCGTAAAGGTTCATTAATAAAGTGTAATATTTAATTTGGAATTAAATAAATGAATTAGTATGAAATGCAAATTAAATTGGATTCAATGTTGTAGTTTAATTTAATTCAAGAATTCGTACTTTGAGTACTTATTCGAAAAATGAGTTTGACTCGCGCAAAATCAAATCGTTGTTTGAACATTGGATGGTCATTAATTATCAGATTAATTAATTGGATTAGATTGATTGATAACATGCTTGTGTGAATACATGGTTGCGATGCATGAATAATGTATATCGGATGGATATTAGATGGGTGGGGCAATTTTGGAAATTGTTGTAATAAATTTAGAATTTATTAATTGGACCTGCGTGTCCAGCCTATTAGCTTCATACTCTTTGTATTTCCCTTCTCACCTATTCCCCTCAATGTAAATGAGGTTTCTTTAGAATTGTTATGTAATCGGGTAGAAGTAATACTTGTGCTAGCTGGAGAGAGGAAATGAAGAGATTTGTTCTAGGAACAATGTTTAAGTATCCATCCGCATATCATTATTATATTTATTTATATGCGCCTTATTATGTGTTTAGAATGCATGTTTAAGGGTGTATGATGATGAGAACTTAACAAAGATAATTAATTGGTTGCCAATTACGCGAAAAACCCTCAACATCATATTAAGCGTTTTTCCTTCCATTGAGTGATTCTTACTCAAGATCCAAGAGTGGCATTGGTTTGTTGGCCAAAGTCAAGACCTTTGTCCGTCGAGGATGTGTTTGAATCATGAAGGCTTTGTTCCATATTGGTGTCTTGTCCAAGTTGTGATTTGTTGGCCATAGTCAAGATCACTTCTTGTCCATCGACATTGATTACGAAGTTTTCCAAGGTCAATGGGTTCCGCTTAACTGGGATCACTAAGTTTGTTGTGCCAAAGCCAAAGCTTAGTTGATTCAGAGGAAAAAGGTTAGGCAATATATTGGATATATTGGCATATATAAGATATATGTTTAGGACTTGGATGTCCATCTACTGGATCTAGGAATTGGATGAGATCCAATTGATCTTAGAGATCTACCTAGTTAATTATCATACAATTTGTTGGCCAAAGTCAAGATTGTGTGTTATTTAATGGGATCCTAGCCCACTAGGAAACAAGGTTTCCCGAGTACTCAACAGAGGGTTAGAGGCTCGCCGAAAAATAGTGGGAGACAAATATTAAATTTGCAATATTCGTTTAGTTACTTGCCATACGCGCTCATTTCAATTTTTCGTCAATGTGTAATTATTTATTAGTTGGAGTAATATTTAATTGTTGTTTTTTAATAAAACAGTTGGACTGTATTCAAACTACTTCAATTAATAGTTGATTTTATAATTGGATTATAGTAATCAATATAATTGAATTTAACCAATTAAATTATAGTTGATTATATAGTTAGACTATAAAAATCATTATAATGAATAGTACCTAAAATCGTTGATTAAATAGTTGGACTATTGGAATCAAGATAAATGAAAGATTAGTGTTTAAAACATAATCATGGGTAGAGGTGAACACAATTTCGGGTCAAATCGTGAATCGGACCGAACCGAATCGCTCGGTTTGAAAAAAATATCAAAACTGATTTTGAACCGCACCGAATCGAACCGCAAATTTAGGGTCGGTGTGCGGTTTTGACCCATGTCAAACCGTGAACCGCCCAAACAACAAATTTTGACTCGAACCGCGACCCGAACCGCCTAAACCGCCGACCCGCGTTCAAATAAAATATTATTTTATATTTTTCTTCTTCTTTAACTATGAAAATTAAGATATTTAATGATCATATAACAATATGTAATGAATAAATGAAAATTATGTAATTTTTTCTTCAATTATAATGTGAAAACACACAAATTTTTCTTAAAAAATTTATAATCCAAACTGCCGACCCGAACCGCCCAAACCGCCAAACTGCCAACCCGAACCACCGCGGTTTTCCTTATCAAATTTGCGGTTTCATTTTCTAATTTCCCAAACCGCCAACCCGCGCGGTTTGAAGTAAAAAATGAAAAAACCGCCCCGAACCGCACCGCGAACACCCCTAATCCTGGGTGAAAATGTATTTAAACGGCTTTAATTTTCAAATTGGGAATAACGAATCAGAATAGTCCTGGAAACTAAGAAGTTACTTTATTTGATAAAATAACATCTTAGGCCTAAGCCTGGAGTTGAGCAAATAGTAGAACATGATATTTGGAATATTCATGTGATGATAACTTTAGTGCTTAATCCAATAAGCTTGCCAAATAGACTCCTTAACTTCTTAGTCAGAACTAAGGATTAGATCTTTATAATATGATAATGAAATTGAAGGATCTTCATAGATCTATCTTTAGATCTTAGAAGTACAAATTGCAATAGAAAAACTCTTGGAGAGTTAATGGCTATACTCAAGGAGACAAAGCCAAAGTTTGCAATAAGGTAAGAAGCGCAAGGCGCACCTTACTTCGATATTCTAGAAGGCCAAGGCTTGGACAAAGGCTTCTGGAGTGTGGAAAAATGGCAAAGGCAAAATCATTATAATATTCTAGGAAGACAAATGACATATCCCAAGATGTCTGCTTAAACTGTGGCAAACGGGGTCACTGGAAGCGTGACTGCCGTATGGACTGTTGGACAATTATGACCCATAGCGTCACTATTTGTACAGATCATGGTGTTGTTGTACAAATTAACTATGTGACAAAAGAGATTGCTCTCTTATCATTTGTGATTAGATCATCAAGATGTATAAATGATAGGAGGTCCTTATGATTTGTTCCTGGATTGAGATGATATGAGACAGTATCAGTCCATGAAGGATAAATCATTAAATATCCCTAGTCAGAGTATTATCGAGATTGGACATCGATAATGCGTAAAAGACTAGTATTACACTTGTGCGCATTGTGAGGGCATAACGACATAGTTCTCATATATTTGGGTATAGGATACTCATGCAAGTGTAGTAGGAGGTTGTGTTTTACCGATGGTACGGGAAACAGCTTCGCTCTGGATAGACCCCTCGGAATTCCATTGGTAGTATGACTATGTGTCTATGGAAGTCCGAAATCAGGGTATGTGTATTTGGTCTTAACTTGAGACTTGCACCGCTACAGTTTGCATGTTATTCGATCCATGTTTGGATTGATGCAAGCATTGAGTTCTTGGAATTATCGTTTTGATGTAATCATAATGGTGTATGATTTAATTCAAAACGAAAATGATTCTTGTGTATATGAGGAGGTTAGTGGGAGCGCACTGACAGTGAATGTCATGTATGATAATGATAATATGTCATTTCTTAGAAATGATATTCCCATAAATACAATCGGTGAAAGCTTGGCTTTCGTGAAAATTCTCCGTAGAATTCTTGGGAGAAAACAACCTTTATTCTAGGAATAAAGATCTACTGGGATAGATCAAAAGGTTGTTAACACTTTCCGAGAACTCGTACATTGAAAAATGTACGTGACCTGGTGTCTCATACGCTTTGAGCATATGGATTCACAAACAGGTCAATCCAGGTGATAGTCACTGGATTGATGTTAAGGACATCCTTAAGTATCTTAGAGGAACTAAGGATGCTGTCTTAAAAAAGGAGAAAGAAAACTTGAAGTGCCTGGGTTCACTGCTGCAAGTTTCCTAAACCGATAAAAATGACTATAAGTGGTAACAACGGTACTATAAAGTTTGAAAAATGGAACAGTGAGCTGGAAATCTTCCAAGCAAGATACTGTTACCGAATAAACAGCAAATGCGGGTTATTGCTGCAGCTGAGGCAACAATAGAAGCCATCTGGGTCAATAATAAATCTAATTAGATTAGATATAGTTCTGTTAGCAGCTGAGCTAGGCATCAGCACAGGCTAAAGAATTAATGGTATCATCAACGATCCAGATATATTTCGATATTCATCTGATTCGTTTGGATCATACATCATGGCGATGTGATGATCGAATAAATTTCATCAGATGATAATCATGCAAATCCGCTAACGAAAGTCTTTTCTCAGTAATTTGAGCGAACCGTACATAGTTCGGGTGTCAGACACTCGAGTGACTGGCTATAGGCCAAGTGGGAGATTGTTGGACAATTATGACCCATAGCGTCACTATTTGTACATATCATGGTGTTGTTGTACAAATTAACTATGTGACAAAGGAGATTGCTCTCTTATCATTTTTTGATTAGATCACCAAGATGTATAAATGATAGGAGGTCCTTATGATTTGTTCCTGGATTGAGATGTATGAGACAGTATCAGTCCACGAAGGATAAATCATTAAATATCCCTAGTCATAGTATTATCGAGATTGGACATCGATAATGCGTAAAAGACTAGTATTACACTTGTGCGCGTTGTGAGGGCATAACGTCATAGTTCTCATATATTTGGGTATAGGATACTCATGCAAGTGTAGTAGGAGGTTATGTTTTACCGATGGTACGGGAAACAGCTTCGCTCTGGATAGACCCCTCGGAATTCCATTGGTAGTATGACTATGTGTCTATGGAAGTCCGAAATCAGGGTAGGTGTATTTGGTCTTAACCTGAGACTTGCACCGTTAATACTTGCGACAATCAATATACTTTGGTTTTAGGTCGTCCAGGGCTTTAACAGGTTCTGTGTACGCCTTTGCTGGGTATATTGAGAATCGTAGTGTGTTGGGTGTGATGTCAAGACGGAAGTATCACTCCAGTCATAGTGGAGATGATGGTGACGAAGGATACGGTACTGGTTCTCTTATGTACTGCAGTCATCGGGATAAAATGACTAGGTCATGTTTATCCGATATGTGCTTCGTACGGAGCAGACACAATTCCAGCCCCAGGCCTGACACGTGACATCCGATACTGGATCGAAATACGCAATACCACGGATACTACGCCTGATATAGATCGCTTATTCCTGTAAGCATGTTTCTGGAGAATTGGGTAGGCATGGCGCTTTGCTAGAAGCCAACCTTGTCTTATAAATCGGTACAAACGTAGTATTAGGTACTTACGTGTTCGGATAGTCCGACGACCGGATTTACTACCAACATATCCGGGGATCTCATGGGTCGCTTCCCGAAGATTCACCGATGACGTATGACTCGCACTTTATTAATCTGGGATTAATTAATAGAGAGAGAAAAATAATCTGGGATTAATTGCGAAGATATTTTATCTGGGATAATATATTATTAAAAGAGAGAATGATTAATTTGGAATTAATCGATAAAATAATATATTCGATATATTATACGAAATTGAATTTCGACGCGGAATTGGAATTAGATTTTAATTCGGGCAAACGAGTTAATTTAGAATTAATTCGTTAGCGATGTGAATAGTGATTTCTCTAGGCATAATCATTTAATTACGTCGCAATGGAAAATTCGTTAATTTGGAATTAGCGAATCCGAGTCCGGGAGTGTTTACGAGCGCATTCGCATTTCGAATTCGAGTGCGGCCCACAAGTCACATCTAACGTCACATCAATCGTCAATAAAGTGATAGATGTCTTTCACTTTGAGTGATTGACACCATGTCACAATTCATGATTGATGGTGGTAGTTGGCAAGCTTTAATGCTTGACTTTTGGAAAGAGAAATTGGTAATTAATTTTGGAAATTGATTTTGTGTATTAGATACACTTTTGCCAACTACAAACACAACACTTTTTCTCTCAATCTCTTCTTCTCTCTCACGCCCATTTGGGCTATTTTTCTTCTGTTTTCTCAGCTCACTGCCGAGAGCATGGAGAAGGAAAAGAATGATTTTTGTGGCAAAAAATCAAGGGTGCTAGCACACATTGGAGTCTTGCGAAGGTGATAGGGAAACCCATCCGTGAGCTTGGGATCATTTAACAAAGCTTGGAGCTTGATGAAGGACCACCAAAGCCGAATCCATGGAGGATAGAAACTGCCACTGCCGAATGCACCTTGGGGCAGAAATGAATTTTTGTTGTCCACCGCGTCGCTCAACCGATCAATGTAAGTATTTCGCAACTTCGTTGATTGAATTCACATGTGTTTTATGCTTATTATTCGATCCTTGGGACCGTAGAACTCCAAATGGATAAGGCAGACATAAAGGAAGTGAAGACGGGGCAAGGCTCCGGCTTCAAATATGTTTATCATAAACATGTTCACAACTAGTATTAAAATTGGATTTTAGATACTGGATGTGGTACATAAATATGTGCTGATGTGCAGAATGTGCTGAGAGAGGGATACTGACTTCAGATGAGATTGATTTGCGAATCGGAAACGGGACGAAAGTCACTGTTTTAACCGTAGATACCTAAGTTTAGGAACTACCCTTCGGGTGTGTACTTAAATTAGGAAACTGTTAGAATGTAACTAGTTTGACTAGAAACATTATCTCTATATCAGGGTTTAACCCGTTGCGGCTATACCTTCATATTCTAGAACACTAAAGTGTTTTATTTTATAAAGATGATATAAAGATAACAAATACATTAGATGTGAATAACAGTATTTATATTTTGAATATAAATGAATCTCAAACGTATGATATGACAAACAAATAGCTCAAACTGAATTAATCAGTTGAGACTTATATGTGTCATTGTTGTCTGGGACACAATTAAACAAGACTCGTATATCCACACTTTCGAAGAGTGGGTACTAGGACAAATTTGATTCTATTCAAATAATGTCTACGAATCTAGTTTATTAGGCAAAGTGTCTAAAACACCTTTACTTGGTAAAAGTGTAAGTGCCACCGATCTGTTAGCCCTCGTTCATAGTGACGTAAGTGGGCCCATGTCTAGCTAGGCTAGAGGTGGATATGAATGTTTCGTGACCTTTACGAATGTGGCATCTCGTTATGGTTATGTGTTTATTTTGAAACACGAATCGAAAACTTTTACAGATTCGACACGAAGTAGACAAACAGATCGGCTATAGTATTAAAACCGTCACGGTTAGACCATGATGAAAATACTTAAGTAATAAGTTTCTCATATACTTGAAAGAGTATAGTATTCTTTCATTGAGGACTCCTCCCGGAACACGTCAGTTTGACGGTGTGTCCGAACGGATAAACCAAATTTTGTTGGACAGAATAAGGTTAATCATGAGTCACTCTGAGCTACCATTTCCTTCAACGGATATGCATTAAACAGTGCAGAACTTATTTTGAATAAGGTTCCATAATAATCTGTTTGACAGACTTCATATTAGATATGAACAGGAAAGAAACTGGATTTTCTCATTCCTAAAGATTTGGGAATGATAGGCATATGTTTGGATGATACCAAACTAGAACCCAAATCGGATAAGTGCCTAAGTTGTAGGTTATCCTAGGGAAACCAAAGTATAGTACTTATACAACTCACTAGAGAACAATGTAATTGTTGCTCACCATGCGGTTTTCCTAAAAGGAATACCGATATGCAGTGGTAATACTATTCCAGGCACCGATTCCTTAATGGAACACAAATAGTTCATCAAGGATGAAACTATACCAATAATCTTCGAATACAGAAGAACCACGTAAGTCGGAGAGAGTCAGAAAACAACCTGGGAGGTATGGGTTTATGATCTCACCTCATAAAGATGTCAATCTTATTGAGGAATACGAACTGACTACGTATGAGGAAGTGATACAAGGTATCGACTCCCTATTATGGCAAAGTGCCATGTTGTCCGAAATGGATTCCATGTATACCAACCAAGTTTGGATACTAGTTGATGTATCAGAAGGCATTGTGCCTATCGGTACTATATAAGTCTTCAAGGAAGACAAACATGGAAAGGCAACATACCAACGTACTAAGCTAGGCTTGTAGCGAAAATGTATCGTTATCAACATTGTGTCGATTACAACGAAACCTTTTACCTGTTGCCATTGTTAAATCCATTTGGATAATGCTTGCTGATGCTGCATGTTTCATTCATGAAATATGGTAGCTGAATGCCAAAACTGCTTTCCTTAACGGAAACCTTTTAGAGGATGTTTATAACATCCTGACGGTTTTGTCGTACCAAAACTAGCAAACAAGGTTTGCGGGTTATTCGATCCATGGATGGATTGAAGCAAGCATAGCGTTCTTGGAATTATCATTTTTGATGTAATCATAATGGTGTATGATTTAATTCAAAACGAAAATGATTCTTGTGTATATATAAGGAGGTTAGTGGGAGCGCACTGACAATAAATGTCTTAAATAATGATAATATGTCATTTCTTGGAAATGATATTCCCATAATAACAATCGGTGAAAGCTTGGCTTTCATGAAAAATTCTTCGTAGAATCTTGGGAGAAACAACCTTTATTCTATGAATAAAGATCTACTGGGATAGATCTAAAAGTTGTTGACACTCTCCGAGAACTCGAACATTGATAAATGTTCGCACCTGGTGTCTCATACGCTTTGAGCATATGGAGTCACAATCAGACCAATCCAAGTGATAATCACTGGATTGAAATTAAGAACATCCTTAAGTATCTTAGGGGAACTAAGGATGCTGTCTGAATCTATGGAGAATGAGAACTTGAAGTGACTGAAATCACTGCTGCAAGTTTCCAAATCGATAATAATGACTATTAATCGTAAGAATGGTACTATACAGTTTGAATAACGGAACAGTGAGCTAGAAATCTTTCAAGCAAGATACTGTTACCGAATAAAAAACAAAAGCGGGTTATTGTTGCAGCTGATGCAGTAATAGAAGCCTTTTGGATCGATAATAATCCTAATCAGATTAGGAGTAGTTCTGTTAGCAGCTGAGCTAGGCTACAGCACAGGCTAAAGAATTAATGGTCTCATCAACGATCCAGATATATACTTCCATATTCATCTGATTCGTTCGGATCATACATCGTGGCGATGTGATGATCGTATAAATCACATCAGATGATAATCATGCATATCCACTGACGAAAGCCTTTCCTCAACAGAAGTTTGAGCGAACCGTACATAGTTCGGGTGTATGACACTTGAGTGATTGGCTATGTGCCAAGTGGGAGATTGTTGGACAGTTATGACCCATAGCATCACTATTTGTACAGATCATGGTGTTGTTGTACAAATTAACTATGTGACAAAGGAAATTGCTCTTCTATCATTTGTAATTAGATTACCAAGATGTATAAATGATAGAAGGTCCATATGATTAGTTTCGGATTGAGATGATATGAGACAGTATCAATCCATAAAGGTTTAATCATTAAATATCCCTAGTCGTAGTTTTATCGAGATTGGACATCGATAATGCGGAATAGACTAGTATTACACTTGTGCGCGTTGTGGTAGCATAACGGCATAGTTCTCATATATTTGGGTATAGGATACTCATGCAAGTGTAGTAGGAGGTTGTGTTTTACCGATGGTACGAAAAACAGCTTCGCTCTTGATAGACCCATCGGAATTCCATTGGTAGTATGACTATGTGTCTATGGAAGTCTGAATCAGGGTAGGTGTATTTGGTCTTAACCTGAGACTTGCACCGCTAATACTTGCGACAATCAATGTACTTTGGTTTAGGTCGTCCAGGGCTTTAACATGTTTTATGTACGCCTCTTCTGGGTATATTGAGAATCGTAGTGTATTGGGTGTGATGTCGAGATGGAAGTATCACTCCAGTCATAGTGGAGATGATGATCACGTAGGATACGGAACTCGTTCTCTTATATGCTGCAGCTATCGGGATATTATGACTAGGTCATGTTTATCCGATTATAGAGACTAGTTACCAGAGATCCGATATATGTTTCGTACATGGCAGACACATTTTCAGCCCCAGGCCTAGCACGTGACATCCGATGCTGGATCGAAATATGCAATACTACGTATAATACGCCTGATATATATAACATATTCCAGTAAGAATATTTCTGGAGAATTGGGTAGGCATGGCGCTTTGCTAGAAGCCAACCTTGTCTTGTAAATCGGTAAAAATGTAGTACTAGGTACGTATGTGTTCGGATAGTCCGACGACCGGATTTACTACCAATATATCCGGGGATCTCATAGGTCGCTTCCCGAAGATTCACCGATGACGTATGACTCGCACTTTATTAATCTGGGATTAATTAAAGAGAGAGAAAATTAATCTGGGATTAATTACAGAGATATTTTATCTGGGATAAAATATTTATTAAAGAGAGAAAACGATTAATTTGGAATTAATCGATAAAATAATATATTCGATATATTATATGAAATTGGATTTCGACGCGGAATTAAAATTAGATTTTAATTCGAGCTAACGAGTTAATTTAGAATTAATTCGTTAGCGATGTGAATAGTAATTTTGCTAGGCATAATTATTTAATTACGTCGCAACGGAAAATTCGTTAATTTGGAATTAGCGAACCCGAGTCCGGGAGTGTTTGCGGACGCACTAGCATTTCGAATTCAAGTGCGGCCACAAGTCACATCAAGCGTCAAATCACTAGTCAATCAATTGATGTGATGTCTAGTCACTTTGAGTGATTGACAACCAGTCACTATTCATTGATTGATGGGTGTAGTTGGATGGCTTTAATGCCTTGACTTTTTGAAAGCAAAGATTGGTATTTTGATTTTTGGAAATTCAAATAAGTGTATTAGATACACAAAATAGAAACTCTATCTCTACTCTTCTCTCCCTCTCTCTCGGCCAAGGGCCATTTCTTCTTCTTTTTCACTGTCAAATATCGAGAGTGATAGGAGAAGCAAAGGAAGTTTTGCGGCAAAATTTCTGGAGTGCTAGCACGCTTTAGGAGTCTTGCGAAGGTGATAGGGAACCACACCCGTGAGCATGGAATCAGATCACAAAGCTTTGAGCTTGGTGGATCATCCATGGCCGAATTTTGGAGGACAAAAATCTACCCACTGCCGTGAGCTTCATGGAGGAGGAAAAAAGTTTTTGTTGTTCATCGCATCGCTCAACCGATCATTGTAAATATTCCGCAACTTCTTTGAGTATTCGCACATATGTTTCTTGCTTGATTTGATCATTGAGACTTAATAGAAACCCAAAAATCCATCCTCATATCATTATTAATTTATTTATCGCGCCTTATTATGGTTTTAGAATGCATGTTTAAGGGTGTATGATGAGACCTAATCAAAGATAATTAATTGGTAGCCAATTACGCGAAAAACCCTCAACAAATATTAAGCGTTTTCCTTCCATTGAATGATTCATTCTCAAGATCCAAGATTGGCACTGGTTTGTTGGCCAAAGTCAAGACCTTTGTCCATCGCGGATGTGTTTGAAACATGAAGGCTTTGTTCCATATCGTATGTCTTGCCCAAGTTGTGATTTTTTGGCCAAAGTCAAGATCACTTCTTGTTCATCGACATCGATTACAAAGCTTTCGAAGGTCAATGGGTCCCGCTTAACTGGAATCATTAAGCTTGTTGAGCCAAAGCCAAGGCTTAGTTGATTCAGAGGAAAAAGGTTAGGAAAATATATTGGATATATTGGCATATATATTGTATATATGTTTCGAAATTGGAAGTCCACCTACTGGATCTAAGAATTGGATGAGATCCAATTGATCTTAGAGATCTACCTAGTTAAATATCAGACAGCTTGTTGGCCAAATTCAAGGTTGTGTGTTATTTAACGGGATCCTAGCCCACTAGGAAACTAGGTTTCCTGAGTACTCAACAGATGGTTAGAGGCTCACTGAAAAATAGTGGGAGGCCAGTATTGAATTTTCAATTTCATTCAAATACTTGGCATTACACGCTTTCAAATTATTTCGTCAATTATATATTTATTAGTTGGACTAATATTCTATTATTTTTCTTGTAACAGTTGGACTGTACCCAAATATCGTTAATTGAATAGTTTGACTATTACAATTAAGATGGCTGGAAAGATCGGAGTTAGAGATATTATCATTGACGAAAATGTCTTTAATGGCGCGAACTTTCCTGATTGGGATATGAACCTCAGGATTGTCCTAGGGGCTGAGAGGATGCTCTATACAATAGAGAGACCTCTCAGGCCTAAGCCCGGAAATGAGCAGCCGCTTGAGCTTGAGCTTTGCAAGACTCATAGCGATGACAACTCAACTGCTCAATCCGTCATGGTCGCTGCGATGACCCCTCAATTTGGTCGACAAAACAAGGGATTGGATCCCTATACTATGATGGAAAAATTGAAGGACCTTCATCGATCTAACCTTAGATCGCAAATGTATGAATTACAGAAAAAGCTCTTTCGCTCTCGAATATCGGAGGGTACATCTGTTGAGCACAATGTGTCACAGATGATTGCCGATATTGAACAGCTAGGTCAGCTAGGCATAAACTTTGAGGCTGAGACTTCTATAGATTTGATCTTGCAGTCTCTTCTTGATAGCTGGAGCGGGTTCATCATGAACTACAATATGATGAACCAAGACCATACTCTTGGAGAGCTGATGGCAATGCTACGTGAAGCAGAAAAAGAGCTGATGAAGGGCAAAAAGCGCGAGGCGCACTTCGCTTCAACATCTCAGTCTCCCAAGGCTTGGCCGAAGGCAACTGGAGGTGTAAAGAAGAAGAAGAAGAAGAAGGGCAAGGCCAAATCTTCAAAACCTTCTGGGAAGGGTAAGGACAAATCCCAAGATGTATGTCTGCAGTGCGGCAAGCGGGGTCACTGGAAGCATGACTGCCGCGAGTACAAGGCACACATGAAGGAAATCAAAGCGGGCAATGCACCAGCTTCATGTATGTTTGTTATAGAAATAAACTTGTCTACTTCTAGTTTTAAAAATTAGATTTTTTATTATGGTTGTGGTACTCATATATGTACTGATGTGCAGGATCTGCGGATTAGCAGGAGACTGGCCTCAGGAGAGATTGACCTCCGCATTGGAAATGAGACTCGAGTCGCCGTTTTGGCCGTTGGGACTTATATTTTGGAACTGCCCTCGTGGCATGTACTTAATCTTTCAGACTGTTATTATGTACCTAGTTTGACTAGGAATATTTTATCTGTATCTTTATTGGCCCAATGTGGCTATACTTTTGTTTTTAGAAACACTGGGTGTTTTATGTATAAAAATGATATGAAGATATGCATGCTGATGTAGATAATAGTCTTTATATTTTGAATATAAATCTATCTCAAACATATAATGTAACAAACAAAAGGCTTAAACTAAGTAACAAAGATGAAACTTATATGTGGCATTGTCGTATGGGACACATTAACAAGACTCGCATATCCACACTTTCAAAGAGTGGGTACTTGGACGGATTTGATCCAAATTCATATGACGTCTGCGAATCTTATTTATTAGGAAAAATGCCTAAAACACCTTTTAGCGGAAAAGGTGCACGTGCCACCGAACTGTTAGCCCTTGTTCATAGTGACGTATGTGGGCCCATGTCTAGCCAGGCTAGAGGTGGATATGAATACTTCGTAACCTTTACGGATGATCCATCGCGTTATGGTTATGTGTATCTTATGAGACACAAGTCGGAAACCTTTGAGAAATTCAAAGAGTTTCGACACGAAGTAGAGAAACAGACCAGTAAAAGTATTAAAACATTACAGTCAGACCGTGGTGGAGAATACTTAGGCAATAAGTTTATTGATTACTTGAAAGAGTATGGTATTCTTTCACAGTAGACTCCTCCCGGAACACCACAATTAAACGGTGTGTCCGAACGGAGAAACCGAACTTTGTTGGACATGGTAAGATCGATGATGAGTCACACGGAGCTACCAATTTCCTTCTGGGGATATGCATTGAACAGTGCAATACTTATTTTGAATAAGGTTCCGTCAAAGTCTGTTCAACAGAATACGTATGAAATATGGAAAGGAAAGAAACCAGGTTTCTCATTCCTGAAGATTTGGGGTTGCTGGGCATACGTCAGACATTTGGAAGGTACCAAACTAGAGCCCAAATCGGATAAATGCCTATTTGTATGATATCCTAGGGAAACCAAAGGATATTACTTCTATCACCCACAAGAGAACAAAGTATTTGTTGCTCTACATGCGGTTTTCCTTGAGAAGGAATTCCTAAATACAGTAGTAAGTGGGAGGAAAGTAGAACTCAATGAAAATCAGAGTGATACTGTTCCTGGCACAGAATCCTTAACGGAACACGAACAGTTTATCAGAGATGACACAGTACCATAATCGTCGAATACATAAGAACCATATAGATCAGAGAGAGTCAGAAAACAACCTGAGAGGTATAGGTTTCTGATCTCACCTCATGTAGATATTAATCTTCTTGAGGAATACGAACCGACTATGTATGAGGAAGCGATACAAGGTATCGACTCCGGTTTATAGCAAGATGCCATGAAGTTCGAAATGGATTCCATGTACACCAACCAAGTTTGGACACTGGTTGATGCACCAGAAGGGGTAAAGCCTAGTGGTTGTAAATGGGTCTTCAAGAAGAAGACCGTGTTGGAGTTTGCTAAGGTCCCAAGATCATAAACAAGCATGAAATAAGTGCGAATACAAATCAACGAAGTTGCGGAATACTTACATCGATCGGTTGAGTGACGTTTTGATGAACAAAATGAACTTTCTGCCTTCTTACTGCTCACGGCAGTTCACTGGTCGCAGTCCCCATTTTCGGTCATCAAACTTCAATAATCCAAGCTCCAAGATTCGTTAAACGATTCCCGGCTCATGGGTGGACTTCCCTATCACCTTCGCATGTCTCTCGGAGTGCTAGCTCTCTTGATTTTTGCCACAAAAACCAAGCACTTTTGCTTCCCATCTCACGGTTGTTGCAAAACAGAAACCATAAAATTTTAGCCCCTTGGGCGTGTGAGAGAGAGAGAGAGATGAAGTGAGAGAGAGATGAGTTTGGTTGACGGCTAAAGTGTATCTAATACACTTATGTGAATTTCAAATTCATTTCATGTGAATTTGGCTTTCCAAAAGTCAAGCTATAAAAGCCAATCAACCTCCATCAACTCACATCACTCATGAATAGTGACTTACGTCAATCACTCAAAGTGAAAGACATGCATCACTTGATTGACGAATGATGTGACGCTAGTTGCGACTAGCGATTTGACGCTTGATTTGACTTGCGTGCCGCATTCGAATTCGAAATGCGAATGCGCTCACAAACAATCTCGGGCTCGGGTTCGCTAATTCCAAATTAACGAATTTTCCGTTGCGACGTAATTAAATGATTACGCCTAGTGAAATCACTATTCACGTCGCTATTAATTAAATAATTCTAAATTAATTCGTTCGCCCGAATTAAAATCTAATTTTAATTCCGCGTCAAAATCCAATTTCGTTTAATATATCGAATATATTAATTTTATCGATTAATTCCAAATTAATCGTTATCTCTCTTTAACTGATATTTTATCCCAGATAAAATATCTCCGCAATTAATCCCAGATTAATTTTCTCTCTCTCTTCTAATTAATCCCAGATTAATTTAGAGTGCAAGTCATACGTCATCGATGAATCTTCGGGAAGCGACCCATGAGATCCCCAAATATGTTGGCAGTAAATTCGGTCGTCGGACTATCCGAACACGTAAGTACCAAGTGCTACATTTATACCGATTTACAAGACAAGGTTGGCTTCTAGCAAAGCGCCATGCCTACCCAATTATCCAGAAATATCCTTACAGGAATAAATGATCTATATCAGGCGTAGTGTACGTAGTATTGTGCATGTCGATCCAGTATCGGATGATCACGTGCTAGGTCTGGGGCTGGAATTGTGTCTGCCTCGTACAAAGCACATGTCGGATATCTGGTAACTAGTCTCTATAATCGGATAAATATTACCTTGTCATTTTATCCCGATGACTGCAGTACTTAAGAGTACTAGTACCGTATCCTACCTGACCATCATCTCCATATGACTGGAGTGACACTTCCATCTTGACATCACACCCAACACACTACGATTCTCAATATACCCAGCATAGGCGTACACAGAACCTGTTAAAGCCCTGGACGACCGCAACCAAAATATATTGATTGTCGCAAGTGTTAGCTGTGCAAGTCTCAGTTTAAGACCAAATACACATACCCTGATTTTGGACTTCCATAGACACATAATCATACTACCAATGGAATTCCGAGGGGGTTTATCCAGAGCGAAGCTGTTTCCCATACCATCAGTAAAACACAACCTCCTATTACACTTGCATGAGTATCATATACCCAAATATATGAGAACTATGCCGTTGTGCCCTCACAACGCGCACAAATGTAATACTAGTCTTTTACGTATTCATCGATGTCCAATCTCGATAATACTCTGACTAGGGATATTTAATGATTTATCCTTCGTGGACTGATACTGTCTCATATCATTCTCCGTCCAGGAACAAATCATAGGGACCTCCTATCATTTATACATCTAGGTGATCTAATCACAAATGATAAGAGTGCAATCTCTTTTGTCATATAGTTAATTTGTACAACAACACCATGATCTATACAAATAGTGACGCTATGGGTCATAATTGTCCAACAATCTCCCACTTGGCCTATAGCCAGTCACTCGAGTGTCTTACACCCGAACTATGTACAGTTGGCTCAAACTGCTGAGAAAATGCTTTCGTCAGCGGATTTGCATGATTATCATCTGATGCGACTTATTCGATCATCACATCGCCACAATGTATGATCCGAACGAATCAGATGAATATCGAATTATATATCTGGATCGTTGATGAGACCATTAATTCTTTAGCCTGTGCTGACGCCTAGCTCAGCTGCTAACAGAACCATTCCTAATCTAATTAGGATTTATATCGACCCAGAAGGCTTCTATTGCTGCCTCAGCTGCAGCAATAACCCGCATTTGTTGTTTATTCGGTAACAATATCTTGCTTGGAAGATTTCCAGCTCACTGTTCCATTATTCAAACTTTGTAGTACCGTTTGCGACTTATAGTCGTTTTATTAGTTTAGGAAACTTGCAGTAGTGATCCCAGTCATTTCAAGTTCTCCATCTCCATAGATTAAGACATCATCCTTAGATATCTAAGATACTAACATATGTTCTTAACATCAATCCAGTGACTCTCACTTGGATTGGCCTGTTTGTGAATCCATATGCTCAAAGCGTATGAGACACCAGCTCGCGTACATTTTTCAATGTACGATTTCTCGGAGATTATTTATGAAAGCCAAGCATTCACCGATAGTTATATGGGAATATCATTTCCAAGAAATGATGTATGTTATCATTATTTACATGACATTTATTGTCAGTGCGCTCCCACTAACCTCCTATATACACAAGAATCATTTCGTTTTGAATTAAATCATACTCCATTATGATTACATCAAAACGATAATTCCAAGAACTCAATGCTTGCTTCAATCCAAAGATGGATCGAATAACCTGCAAACCTTGTTTGCTAGTTTTGGTACGACAAAACCGACAGGATGGTGTAAACATCCTCCAAATGGTTTCCTTTTCAGGAAAGGGATTTTCCCGTTAAGCTGTCATATTTCACTAATGAAACATGCAGCATTAGCAAGCATTATCCAAATGAATTTACCGTGGCAACAGGTAAAAGGTTGAATCGTAATCAACACAATGTTGATAACGATACCTTTCCATAAAAGCCTAGCTTTATACGTTGGTATGTTGCCTTCCATGTATGTCTTCCTTGAAGACTTATATAGTACTAATAGGCACAATGCCTTGCGGTACAACAACTAGTATCCAAACTGGTTGATATACATGGAATCCATTTCGGACTCATGGCACTTTTCCACAATAGGGAGTCGATACCTTGTATCACTTCCTCATACGTAGTCAGTTGGTATACCTCAATAAGATAGACATCTTTATGAGGTGAGATCAGAAACCCATACCTCAGGTTGTTTTCTGACTCTCTCCGACATACTTGGTTCTTGTGTATTCGAAGATCAATGGTATAGTTTGATCCTTGAAGAACTAATTGTGTTCCATTAGGAATCGGTGCATTTGAATAGTATTACTATGATTTTCATCGAGTTTTACTATCCTCCCACTTACCACTGCATATCGGTATTCCTCTTAGGAAAACCGCATGGTGAGAAACAATCTAATTGTTCTCTTGTGAGATGTATAAGTACTATACTTTGGTATCCCTAGGATAACCGAAAATTGGCACTTATCCAATTTGGGTTTTAGTTTGGTATCATCCAAACATATGCATAACATTCCCAAATGTTCAGGAATGAGAAACCTGGTTTCTTTCCTGTTCATATCTAATATGATATCTGTCAAATAGATTTTTATGGAACCTTATTCAAAATGAGTTCTGCATTGTTTAAAGCTTATCCGTTGAAGGAAATGGTAGCTTAGAGCGACTCATGATTAGCCTTATCATTTCTAACACAATTTGGTTAATCCGTTCGGACACACCGTCAAACTGACGTGTTCCGGGAGGAGTCCTCATTGAAAGAATACTATACTCTTTCAAGTATATAAGAAACTTATTGCTTAAGTATTTTCATCATGGTCTAACCGTGATGATTTAATACTTTAGTCGATCTGTTTGTCTACTTCGTGTCGAAACTGTAAAAGTTTCCGATTTATGTTTCAAAGAAACACATAACCATAACGCGATGCCACATCCGTAAAGGTCACGAAATATTCATATCCACCTCTAGCCTAGCTAGATATGGGCCCACTTGCTTCACTATGAACTAGGCACATTGCCCAATAAACTACCAAGTAAATAATGTTTTAGGCACATTGCCCAATAAACTAGATTCGTAGACTTTATTTGAATGGGATCAAATCAGTCATAGTACCCACTCTTTAAAAGTGGGGATATACGATTCTTGTTTAATTGCGTCCCAGAAAACAATGCCACTATATGTTTCTTTTGATCAAATCAGTTTGAGCTATTGTTTGTCATGTTATATATTTGAGATTTATTTATATTCAAAATATAAATTATGTTATTCAAATCTAATGTGTTTATCTCAATATCATCTTTATATAATAAAACACTTTAGTGTTCTAGAATATAAAGGTTCACCCGCAGCGGGTCAAACACTGATATAGATATAATGTTTCTAGTCAAACTAGTTACATTATAACAGTTTCTAAATTTAGGTACACACCGTCAAGGTAGTTCCCAACTTAGGTATCTACAGTTAAAACATCGACTTTCGTCCCGTTTACAATTCGCAGATAAATCTCTATTGAAGTCAGTATCCTGTTCAAAACAGATTCTGAACATCAATACATATATTTTTTATGTACAACACTAAGTATTTAAAATCCAATTTAATACTAGTAGTGAACATAATAATGACAAACATATTTGAAGTCAGAGCCTTGCTCGTTCTTCAATTCCTTCATGTCTGCTTTGTCCAAACGGCAGTCACGCTTCCGTGATCCCGTTTGCCACAATTTAAGCAGACATTTTTGGATATGTCATTTATCTTCCCAGAAGATTATAATGATTTTGCTTTTGCCCTTTTCACATTCCAGTAGCCTTTGGCCAAGCTTGGGTTTCTAGAATATCGAAGTAAGGTGCGCCTTGCGCTACTTGCCTAATTGTAAATTTTGACTTTGTCTCCTTGAGAATAGTCATTAACTCTCCAAGAGTTATTTATTGCAATTTAGTACTTCTAAAACCTAAGTATAGATTTATGAAGATCCTTCAATTTCTTTATCATACTTTAAGGATCTTTATCATACTTTAAGGATCTAATCCTTAGTTCTAATTCAGAAATTAAGGAGTCTACTGCGACAAGCTTAATGGATTAAGCACTAAAGTTATCATTACATAAATCTTCCAAAGATTATGCTCTACTATTTGCTTAACTCCGGGCTTAGGCATAATATATTATTTTATCAAATAAAGTAACTTATTATTTTTCGAGGACCATCCTGAAATTATTTTCCAAATTTGAAAATTAAACCATTTAAACACATTTTCCCTAGGATTATGTATTAAACGTCGATCTTTCAATTTTATCTTGATTTTAATAGTCCAACTATTTAATCAACGATTTAGGTACTATTTAATATAATGATTACAATAGTCCAACTATTTAATCAACTATTATTTAATAGATTAAAATCAATTATATTGATTACTATAATCCAATTATAAAATCAACTATAAATGAATAGTTTGAATATAGTACAACTATTTATTAAAACAACGATTTAAATATTAATCCAGTTAACATTTAATTTATTTGACGAATGATATTTGTGAATGAGCGCGTATGGCAAGTAATTAATGAATATTGCAAATTCAATTCTGCCCCCCTATTTTTCGGCGAGCCTCTAACCCTCTGTCGAGTACTTGGGAAACCGTGTTTCCTAGTGGGCTAGGATCCTGTTAAATATCACATAATCTTGACTTTGGCCAACAAATTGTATGATAATTAACTAGGTAGATCTCTAAGATCGATTGGATCCAATCCAATTCCTAGATCCAGTAGGGGGACATCCAAGTCCGAAACATATATCTTATATATGCCAATACATCCAATGTATTACCTAACATTTTTTCTCTGAATCAACTAAGCCTTGGCTTTGGCACAACAAACTTAGTGATCCCAGTTAAGCGCGACCCATTGACCATGGAAAGCTTCGTAATCAATGTCGATGGACAAGAAGTGGTATTGACTTTGGCCAACAAACCACAACTTGGACAAGACACCAATATGGAACAAAGCTCTCGTGATTCAAACACATCCTCGACGGACAAAGGACTTGACTTTGGCCAACAAACCAATGACAGTCTTGGATCGTGAGTGAGAATCACTCAATGGAAGGAAAAACGCTTAATATTTTGCGAGGGTTTTTCGAGTGCAAATTGGTAACCAATTTATTATCTTTGTTAAGGTCTCATCATCATACACCCTTAAACATGCATTCTAAACACATAATAAAGAGCGTATAATAAAATAATAATGATATACACATTGATCCTAGATCAAATCTCTCCATTTCTCTCTCCCGCTAGCACATATATTACTTCTACCCGTTACACTACACTTCTAAAGAAACCTCATTTACATTGAGGGGAATAGGTGAGAAGAGAATACAAAGAATATGGAGGTGATAAGGCTGGACACGCAGGTCCAATTAATAAATCAAATTTATTACAACAATTTCTAAAATTGTCCCACACATCTAATATCCATCCGATATATATTATTCATGCATCGCAACCATGTATTCACACAAGCATGTTATCAATCAATCTAATCAAATTAATTAATCTGATAATTAATGATCATCCGATGTTCAAACATCGATTTGATTTTGCGCGAGTCAAACTCGTTTTACGAATAAGTACTCAAAGTACGAATTCTTGAATTAAATTAAACTACATAATTAAATCCAATTCAATATGCATTTAATTCTAATTCACTATTTAATTCCAAATTAAACACTACACTTTATTAATGAACTTTTACGACTTAAATTCCAAATTTATTTGTTACGGGTCTCAAAGCCCGATTAACATCCAACGTTAATTTAATTTAAGTCCAATGGGCTTTTAATTAAATTCTTAAGGCGTGGACTTTTGGTCAACTCGGGTCGAACCCAATAACCAAAGTCCAATCCGGGAGTTACCCCATAAGCCCATAAATCAATTTAGGCCCATTAGGCCCAATTAAACTTTAAAGGTCCATTAAGTCGCATTTGGGCTTTATGGAGGCGGTTTTGGGCCCAATTGGATCCAATCCATTTGGCCTAAACCTAACTTGGTACAACCAAGCCCAATAAGCCCAATTACAACACAACAAGCCCAAATCCAATTTAAGGCCCAAATAATTAAATTACAAAAATCCAATTTCCAATTAATCACCCAAATTAACATTTCTAAAACATTAATTTACACAATTAATCATGCTCAATTACATTAAATCATGTCCAACACAATTTAATTAAAATCAAACCCAATTACATGCTTTACTACTCTCGGCAATTTGGGGAATTATGTGTCCGATTCGGTTTCAATCCAATTAATTCCACAATCGACATTAAATCAACATCCTCAATCGTTTCCAACTCATCCAATGAATCAAAAAACAAAAATCACCAAGAATTTAGGGCATATTGTATTCGGCCAACACCAAAATTTTGGGGGAAAATGTTCCAAACAATTTTTCAACAAATTGATCCAATCAATCTTCAATTAAAACATAATTTAAGCATATTCAAACATCCAATTTAATTAAATCATGCTCAAAATCAATTTAACCTATATTTTAAGCCCTAAATCAATTTCATGCTCAACCTTGCTCAAGATACCATTGTTGGAGTTTGCTAAGGTCCCAAGATCATAAACAAGCATGAAATAAGTGCGAATACAAATCAACAAAGTTGCGGAATACTTACATCGATCGGTTGAGCGACCCTTTGACGAACAAAATGAACTTTCTGCCTCCTTACTGCTCACGGAAGTTCACTGGTTGCAGTCCCTATCACCTTCGCATGTCTCTCGGAGTGCTAGCTCTCTTGCTTTTTGCCACAAAAACCAAGCACTTTTGCTTCCCATCTCACGGTTTTTGCAAAACAGAAACCAGAAAATTTTAGCCCCTTGGACGTGTGAGAGAGAGAGAGATGAAGTGAGAGAGAGATGAGTTTGGTTGATGGCTAAAGTGTATCTAATACACTTATGTGAATTTCAAATTCATTTCATGTGAATTTGGCTTTCAAAAAGTCAAGCAATAAAAGCCAATCAACCTCCATCAACTCACATCACTCAAGAATAGTGACTTGCGTCAATCACTCAAAGTGAAAGACATGCATCACTTGATTGGCGAATGATGTGACGCTAGTTGCGACTAGCGATTTGACACTTGATTTGACTTACGTGCCGCATTCGAATTCGAAATGTGAATGCGCTCGCAAACAATCTCGGGCTCGGGTTCACTAATTCCAAATTAACAAATTTTCCGTTGCAACGTAATTAAATGATTACGCCTAGCGAAATCACTATTCACATCGCTAACGAATTAATTCTAAATTAATTCGTTCGCCCGAATTAAAATCTAATTTTAATTCTGCGTCGAAATCCAATTTCGTTTAATATATCGAATATATTAATTTTATCGATTAATTCCAAATTAATCGTTATCTCTCTTTAATTGATATTTTATCCCAGATAAAATATCTCCGCAATTAATCCCAGATTAATTTTCTCTCTCTCTTCTAATTAATCCCAGATTAATTTAGAGTGCGAGTCATACGTCATCGTTGAATCTTCGGGAAGCGACCCATGAGATCCCTAGATATGTTGGCAGTAAATTCGGTCGTCGGACTATCCGAACACGTAAGTACCAAGTACTGCGTTTATACTGATTTACAAGATAAGGTTGGCTTCTAGCAAAGAGCCATGCCTACCCAATTCTCCAGAAATATCCTTACAGGAATAAAGGATCTATATCAGGCGTAGTATACGTAGTATTGTGCATGTCGATCCAGTATCGGATTATCACGTGCTAGGCCTGGGGCTGGAATTGTGTCTGCCCCGTACGAAGCACATGTCGGATGTCTGGTAACTAGTCTCTATAATCGGATAAACATGACCTTGTCATTTTATCCCGATGACTGCAGTACTTAAGAGTACTAGTACCGTATCCTACGTGACCATCATCTCCATATGACTGGAGTGACACTTCCGTCTTGACATCACACCCAACACACTACGATTCTCAATATAACCAGCATAGGCGTACACAGAACCTGTTAAAGCCCTGGACGACCGCAACCAAAGTATATTGAGTGTCGCAAGTATTAGCAGTGCAAGTCTTAGGTTAAGACCAAATACACCTACCCTAATTTCGGACTTCCATAGACACATAGTCATACTACCAATGGAATTCCGAGGGGGTCTATCCAGAGCGAAGCTGTTTCTCGTACCATCGGTAAAACACAACCTCTTATTACACTTGCATGAGTATTCTATACCCAAATATATGAGAACTATGTCGTTGTGCCCTCACAATGCGCACAAGTGTAATACTAGTCTTTTACGTATTCATCGATGTCCAATCTCGATAATACTCTGACTAGGGATATTTACTGATTTATCCTTCATGGACTGATACTGTCTCATATCATTCTCCGTCCAAGAACAAATCATAGGGACCTCCTATCATTTATACATCTAGGTGATCTAATCACAAATGATAAGAGTTCAATCTCCTTTGTCACATAGTTAATTTGTACAACAACACCATGATCTATACAAATAGTGACGCTATGGGTCATAATTGTCCAACAGACCGACATGGATGGCAATATACAAACGTACAAAGCTAGGCTTGTAGCGAAAGGGTATCGTCAACGACATGGTGTAGATTACGACGAAACTTTTTCACCCGTTGCCCTGATTAAATCCATTAGGATTATGCTTGCTATTGATGCATATTTCGATTACGAGATATGGCAGATGGACGTCAAAATTGCTTTCCTTAACGGAAACCTTTTGGAGGATGTTTATATGCAACAGCCTGACGGTTTTATCGTACCAAAACATGCAGACAAGGTTTGCAAGTTAAATCAATCCATTTATGGATTGAAGCAAACATCACATTCTTGGAACAAACTTTTTGATGAGATCATAAAAGAATATGATTTCGTTCAAAACGAGGATGATCTTTGTGTATATAAGAAGGTTAGTGGGAGCGCACTGACATTTATTCTCCTTTATGTCGATGATGTATTGCTCATTGGCAATGACATTCCCATGGTATAATCGGTGAAAGCTTGTCTTTCATTAAAATTCTCCATGAAAGATCTGAGAGAAGCAGCCTTTATTTTGGGAATAAAGATCTATCGGGATAGATCTAGAAAGCTGATTGGACTCTCCCAGAGCACGTACATTGACAAAGTGTTGAAGAGATTCAACATGGAACAGTCTAAGAGGGGATTATTGCCAGTGTCACATGGCGTCACTCTATCTAAGGACATGTGTCCTAAAACTCAAGATGAGAGAGACAACATGAGTCGGATCCCATTCGCCTCGGCAGTCGGATCGATCATGTATGCCATGATATGTATGTTGGAGTTTTATAAGCTTCCCAAGATCATTAATCAAGCATGAAACATGTGTGAATACATTCAAAGGAGGTGCAGAATACTCACAATGAATGGTTGAGTGATGCGGTTGACAACAAAAACTTCATTTTCTGCCTCCTCCAAGCTCGGCAGTGGGCTGTTTTCTTGTCCTCAAATTCGGCCATTGATGGTCCTCCATGGAAGCTCCAAGCTTGTGTTGATTCCTTGCTCATGTAGTGAGTTCCCTATCACCTTTGTATGGACTCATATGTGTGCTAGCACCTTTAATCTTGCCACAAAATCATCAATCTCTTCTCCAAGACTCACGGTTTTTACAAAACCAGTGAAGAAAAATTTTGCCTCCAAGGCCAAGAGAGAAGAAGAAGTCGTGAGAGAGAGAGAGGAGTTTTGGCTCCAAAATTGCGTGAACCAAGGAGAGAGAAATGAAAATGTGTAATAGGTTTATTTATTTCCAAAATCAATTAACCATTTTACAATTTCAAAAGGTCAAGCATTAAATGCTTGCATCATCTCACATCAACTCACATCAATCAATCAATCAATTGTCACATCACTCAAAGTGACATGTGATTTGACGCTTGATGTGACTAATGATTTGACGTTTGATTTGACTTGCGTGCTGCACTCGAATTTGAAATGCGAATGCGCTCACAAACAATCCCGGGCTTGGGTTCGCTAATTCCAAATTAATGAATTTTCTGTTGCGATGTAATTAAACGATTACGCCTAGCGAAATCACTATTCATATCGCTAACGAATTAATTCTAAATTAACTCGTTCGCCCGAATTAAAATCTAATTTTAATTCCGCGTCGAAATCCAATTTTGTTTAATATATCGAATATATTAATTTATCGATTAATTCCAAATTAATCGTTTTCTCTCTTTAAATGATATTTTATCCCAGATAAAATATCTCCGCAATTAATCCCAGATTAATTTTCTCTCTCATTAAATTAATCCCAGATTAATTAAAGTGCGAGTCATACGTCATCAGTGAATCTTCGGGAAGCGACCCATGAGATCCCCGGATATGTTGGCAGTAAATACGGTTGTCGGACTCTCCGAACACGTAAGTACCTAGTACTACGTTTTACCGATTTACAAGACAAGGTTGGCTTCTAGCAAAGCGCCATGCCTTCCCAATTCTCCAGAAACATGCTTACAGGAATAAGCGATCTATATCCGGCGTAGTATACGTGGTATTGCGTATGTCGATCCAGTATCAGATGATCACGTGCTAGGCATGGGGTTGGAATTGTGTCTGCCCCGTACGAAACACATGTCGGATCTCTGTTAAATAGTCTCTATAATCGGATAAACATGACCTAGTCATAATATCCCGATAGCTCGAGCATATAAGAGAACGAGTTCCGTATCCTATGTGACCATCATCTCCACTATGACTGGAGTTATACTTCCATCTCGACATCACACCCAATACACTACGATTCTCAATATACCCATCATTGGCGTACACAAAACCTGTTAAAGTCCTGGATGACCGCAACCAAAGTATATTGATTGTCGCAAGTATTAGCGGTGCAAGTCTCAGGTTAAGAGCAAATACACATACCCTGATTTCGGACTTCCATAGACACATAGTCATACTACCAATGGAATTCCGATGGGGTCTATCCAGAGCGAATCTGTTTCTCGTACCATCGGTAAAATACAACCTCCTATTACACTTGCATGAGTATCCTATACCCAAATATATGAGAACTATACCGTTGTGCCCTCACAAACGCGCACAAATGTAATACTAGTCTTTTACGTATTTATCGATGTCCGATCTCGATAATACTCTGACTAGGGCTATTTAATGATTTATCCTTCGTGGACTGATACTGTCTCATATCATTCTTAATCCAGGAACAAATCACAAGGACCTTCTATCATTTATATATCTTGGTGATCTAATCACAAATGATAAGAGTGCAATCTCATTTGTCATATAGTTAATTTGTACAACAACACCATGATCTGTACAAATAGTGACGCTATGGGTCATAATTTTCCAACAATGTACGCGACCTGATGTCTCCTATGCTTTGAGCATATGTAGTCGCTATCAGGCCGATCCAGGTGAAGGTCACTGGATGGCGGTTAAGAATATCCTTAAGTATCTTTGAGGAACTAAGGATGCTTTCTTAATCTATGGAGATGAAGAACTTGAGGTAACTGGGTTTACCAATGCAAGTTTCCAAACCGATAAAGACGATTGTAAGTCGCAATCCAGGTACATATTTTGTTTGAACAACTGAGTAGTAAGCTGGAAATCTTCCAAGCAAGAGACTGTTGCCGATTCAACAACAGAAGCGGAGTATATTGCTGCAGCTGAAGCAGTAAAAGAGGCAGTTTGGATCCGTAAATTCCTAATTAGATTAGGAGTAGTTCCGTTAGCAGCTGAGCCTGTTCCATTGTATTGTGACAATAACGGGGCTATAGCGCAGGCTAAGGAACCGCGGTCTCATCAACGATCCAAGCATGTTCTTCGACGTTTCCATCTGATTCGTGAGATCATACATCGTGGCGATGTGAAGATCGAGAAGGTCGCATCAGAGGACAACATTGCAGATCCGCTGACGAAAGCTATTCCTCAGCAAAAGTTTGAACGACATGTACATAGTTCAGGTGTTAGATGCTTGAGTGACTGACTATAGGCCAAGTGGGAGATTGTTGGACAATTATGACCCATAACGTCACTATTTGTAAAAGACATTATGATTTTTGTACAAATTAACTATGTGACAATGGAAATTGCATTTTATCATTTTTTGTAATTAGATTACTTATATATATAAATGATAAAAGTCTTTATAATTAGTTCTGGATTATAAGATATGAGACAATATTAATCCATAAAGGTTTAATCATTAAATATCCCTAGTCGTAGTATTATCGAGACTGGACATCGATAATGCGGAATAGACTAGTATTGCACTTGTGCGTGTTATGGAAGCGTAACATCATAGTTCTTATATATTTAAGTATTGGATACTTGTGCAAGTGTGATAGGAGGTTGTTGTTGGGGTTGGTGCTCAGAGCGCCAATTCCCGGTTGTATTTCTGTTGAATACTTCTGTAAAACATTATTATTATGAATAATATATGCAGTTTCTATAATATAATCTATCTTTCTATATGGTAAAGACGTAATGACCCTGGAATGATTAGTCATGATACAGTTGCAAAAGCGTCGCAACGGACATTGGGTAGTATCATGACGTTGTCATTCTCAGACAGTTCCTGGTCAAGGTTTACACTACTTGGTCAGTATAGTAAACCCGTTGAGACTGGTACATGTCGTATACTGGAATATATTATTCCAATGATTTCTCAATGAACCATAAGTCTTGGAGACTAGTATAGACATGTAGGTGTTTATAGCGGATAAACACTGAACGAATCACCGAAGATTCTTAATGGATGGTACACCAGCGTCAATAAGAATCTTCTTGGGTTGAGTAGCACTTGTGATTCTTAGACTTGAGATGCCATTGTGGGCACATGAGACATCTTCTACACTTAGACGGCAGTCACGTCACCGATCTATTTAGATCAGACCTCCGCCTGTTCGTTGGGTGTAGATAGATCCTCAGGGTGTCCTATGTGTATCAAGATAGGATCCGTCAGTTCTGTGTATCAGAGCATAGGTAGTCCATATGATTAGCAATCAGATAAAACCATGGGCCCGTGGTAAAGTTTAGAAGCTAGTTCTAAACATTCTCTTAGAGATTGCTAATAGAATAGTCGACTGGATAATCCCGATAGAGATTTGACGTTTACATCTATATCTCTGGGATTTATCCGGATATCTGTGACGGAGGAATTATACATTTGCCATGACCTCGACCTGTGTGGTTCAGCGAGATTATCCGTGATCGTCATAATCTACGGGTGGATAAATTATGGACACGAAATTTGATTTCGTGACGGATATACCTGAACCTAGAGAGTCTCAATAATGAAACATACTCGTAGAGCACTAGAGCAACATTAATAAATAATATTGATTATTTATAAAGTCGTTTAATGGTTAAACGCAAGATACGTGCTAAAGAGACTAGATGGTCATTTACTTAATTATTGTGTATTTACATTTAATACTTGATTAATTTAAATACACATTAATTAATAGTCAAAATGAGTTATTTGACTTATATCCTAAATGAATATATATGTTTTTAATATTTAATGTAAATATTATACATATATTTAATATATTTGTATTTGATTAATTAATTAATTAATTATTTAATTGTTAAATGATTAAATTAATTAAAATATAAATATCTTACATTAGGATATTTAAAGTAAATGATGTTAGTTGCAATTATTGACTTAAATAAATATCTATAAAGTAGTTTTAGATATTTGTATTAAGATAACAAATGCATTTGAAATGAATTTGAAATGAAAAATTTGGTATATACTATACTTGTTACAAATTTCGGCCAAGGCTTATATGCATAAGTATATATTTGTTTTCATTTGCTTTTCATTTGGTTAACCTAATACATTCACAAAATATAAATCTCCATTGAAGAAGCTAAAGGAACCTTGAGAAAAAGAAAGAAAAGTTCAAAAGCTTGGAAATTTAGTAAGTTTTTCAAACTTGCTATTAGTAAGGAATTTGTTCCTTAGGTTTTAGGCTTTAATATATGATATTCGTAGGATGTTTCTTTCTTTGTTCCTTGTGGCTTTTGTTGATGGAAGTTTTGGTGAAGTGTGAAGCATGTGTAATGAAGGAAGTGTTGTGACTATTGTAGTTATAAACATTCTTTTAAGGTTTTTGGAAACCATGTTGCTAATCTAGAGTTGTTGACCCACTCTTAAATGACCTAGATTTGATCTTGAGTTGTTTCATTGTGTTGAGACTTGGATTGGATGGAAGAATGATGATTGAAGTAATTGATTTAGTGTATTTGGTCTAATTTGTCCAATTTGTGGAAATTGTAAAATTAGGGTTCATGACCTATTCCAAATTTGGGGATTTTCATATATGTTGTGTATTTATGTGTATATGATGCATATAAAGTTTCATGATCATTGGATTACATCTTGATGTGTTTTGATGCATGAATGACAAAATGCACACACCCCCCCCCCCTTGTGAGGCTCACGGCTTTGGAGTGAATTTTGGGGATTTTGGTGTTTTGATGTTTTGAACATCATAAGTTCATCTTGGAAATGATTTAGAATAATTCAAAATTGATTAGATCAATTTCGGACTAAAATGGACAAAAATACAAAGTAAGGGTATTTCGATAAATTCACTTAATATGATTTATTGAATTTATTTTCATAATTTGATTATTGGAATGTTAAATAAATATGTTTATTTAATTAATCCGAGAAAAATTTTGAAATCTGAAAATCGAATTTTCACCGCTTTTTCGCTGCGTTACCGGATTCACCCCTAAAGTCCTATTGGTAGTATGACTATGGGTCTATGGGAATCCGCTTCAGGGTAGGTGTATTTGGTCTTAACCTGAGACTTGCATCGCTAGTACTTGCGACAATAAATACGCTTTGGTTTTGGTCGTCAAGACTTTAACAGGTTCTGTGTACGCCTCTTCTGGGTTTATTGAGAATCGTAGTGTAGTGGGTGTGATGTCAAGACGGAAGTATCACTTCAGTCATATGGAGATGATGGTCACGCAGGGATACAGAACCAGTTCTATATTATGTTGCAACTATCGGGATAATATGACAAAGTCATGATTATTCGATTATAGAGACTAGTTGCTTGTGATCCGATATATGTTTCGTACGGGGTAGACACTATTCCAGCCTCATGCATTGCATGTGACATCAGATACTGGATCGCAATACGCAATACTACGTATATTACGCCTGACATAGATTATATATTCCTTAAAGAATATTTCTGGAGTATTGGGTAGGCACGTCGCTTTACTAGAAGCCGATCATGTCTCGTAAATCGGTAAGAACGTGGTTCGAGGTACGCATGTGTTCGGATAGTCCGATGACCGGATTTACTACCAACATATCCAGGGATCTCATGGGTCACTTCCCGAAGATTCACTGATGACGTATGACTCGAACAGAATTAATCTGGGATTAATTACGACGAGAATTTATCTGGGATAAAATTCAATTAGAAGAGAGAGAACGATTAATTCGGAATTAATCGATAAAATAATATATTCGATATATTAAATGAAATTAGATTTCGACGCGAAATTAAAATTGGATTTTTTTCGGGCGAACGAATTAATTTAGAATTAATTCGCGAGCGACTTTAACGGTAATTTTACTAAGCATAATTATTTAATTAAATTTGATTTAATTAAGTCTCAACGGAAAATTCGTTAATTCGGAATTAACGAACCCGAGCCCGGGATGTGTTTGCGGGCCCACTCCGATTTTGAATCAAGTAGGGCCCACAAGTCACATCACAAGTCACATCATTAGTCACTCAAGTGATGAAAGTCTTGTCACTTTTTGGTGATTGACATCTTGTCACTTTTAGGGTGATGAGAGTGGTTGGGGACATTTATTGCATTTTTCCCTCCAAATTTGCTTTAGCCTTTTGGTAAAGCATATACCAAAATTGGTTTTGACTTTTTCATAAGTTGTATTTTGTTTTAGAAACAAAACACGAGGCAAAATAAAAAACTCTCTCTTTCTTTCTCACCTTGGCCGAACACTACAAGAATTATTGGGGAAATTTTGTTGCAAAATTTCTCAATTGCTAGCACACAAAGGATCATACTAGGTGATAGGGAAACCATTCTTTGAGTTTGGAATCTCAACCTTCAAGCTTGGAGCTTCAACATACAACTTCAAAGAGAAGATCTTGGAGCAATTCTCAAAGCAAAATTTTTTTATTATCAACACATTCTCTCTTCCGATCATTGTAAGTATATTTCCGCTATACTTTTCTTTTGTATTCACATTATACAACTTCAAAGAGAAGATCTTGGAGCACTTCTCAAAGCAAAATTTTTTTATTATCAACACATTCTCTCTTTCGATCATTGTAAGTATATTTTCGCTATACTTTTCTTTTGTATTCACATTATTTCATGCATCAAATGTTCTTGGGATGATCTTAGAGACCAACATGGTCAGCTTGGCGGAGAACGTAGTTATTAAATCTAGCTGAATCTAGACGATGTGGAATAGCTTACAGTAGAATATGGATCCAGGTGGACAAACAAATAATCCGCCCAAATCCAGGTCATGGATTCATGCTCCATCTCACGCTGTAAGTTTTCATTCATGTTCCCGATTCACTTTTCATGAACTCACTATGAACCACAGCCTCAATGATGACAATCAAGTCATAGATAGGTTCCAGTACCCTAGGACATCAATTGGCGGAATCAATTAAGATCTAGTATGAAGGGGTAATGCTACAATACCCTTGGGTATCAGATACCCAAGGTTGGTAGCATAAAACAAAAAAAAAATTGAAAGAAACTACCGGTTGCAACCGGTAGTTCTCAAAAAAAAATTTAAAAATAATTTTTTATTATATAAATTATAAAAAATTAATAAAAATAAAATTATAAAAAAAATTTATTGTAAGTTTTTAAAAATTTATTTTTAAAATAATGAAAAATAAAATAATATAAAAAATTTATTTTTTTATAATACTGATAAAATAAAATAATATAAAAATATATTGCATATTTATTGGTAAAAGTTGCACGTTTAATGCTAGGGGTTGCATATTCAACGGTCATAGTTGCAGGTGCGATTTTCGAGGCAGATGTAGTTGCATGTTATTGTTAAAGTTACAAGTCCAACGGTCACATTTTACATGTTTATTGCTAAAGGTTTCATCTTCGAAATATTGCATATTTATTGGTGAAGTTGCAAGTTTAATGGTGGAGGTTGCATATTCAACGGTCATAGTTGCAGGTGCGATTTTCGAGGCAGATGTAGTTGCATGTTATTGCTAAAGTTACAAGTCCAACGGTCACATGTTGCTGTTTATTGCTAAAGGTTTCATCTTCGAAATATTGCATATTTATTGGTGAAAGTTGCAAGTTTAATGGCGGAGGTTGCATATTCAACGATCATATGCATAGTGCATGTTGCGATTTTCGAGGCAGATGTAGTTGCATGTTATTGCTAAAGTTACAAGTCCAACGGTCACATTTTGCATGTTTATTGCTAAAGGTTTCATCTCTTCGAAATATTGCATATTTATTGGTGAAAGTTGCAAGTTTAATGGCGGAGGTTGCATATTCAACGGTCATAGTTGCAGGTGCGATTTTCGAGGCAGATGTAGTTGCATGTTATTGCTAAAGTTACAAGTCCAACGGTCACATTTTGCATGTTTATTGCTAAAGGTTTCATCTTCGAAATATTGCATATTTATTGGTGAAAGTTGCAAGTTTAATGGCGGAGGTTGCATATTCAACGGTCATAGTTGCAGGTGCGATTTTCGAGGCAGATGTAGTTGCATGTTATTGCTAAAGTTACAAGTCCAACGGTCACATTTTGCATGTTTATTGCTAATGTTTCATCTTCGAAAATTTGCATATTTATTGGTGAAAGTTGCAAGTTTAATGGCGGAGGTTGCATATTCAACGGTCATAGTTGCAGGTGCGATTTTCGAGGCAGATGTAGTTGCATGTTATTGCTAAAGTTACAAGTCCAACGGTCACATTTTGCATGTTTATTGCTAAGGTTTCATCTTCGAATATTGCATATTTATTGGTGAAAGTTGCAAGTTTAATGGCGGAGGTTGCATATTCAACGGTCATAGTGCAGGTGCGATTTTCGAGGCAGATGTAGTTGCATGTTATTGCTAAAGTTACAAGTCCAACGGTCACATTTTGCATGTTTATTGCTAAAGGTTTCATCTTCGAAATATTGCATATTTATTGGTGAAAGTTGCAAGTTTAATGGCGGAGGTTGCATATTCAACGGTCATAGTTGCAGGTGCGATTTTCGAGACAGATGTAGTTGCATGTTATTGCTAAAGTTACAAGTCCAATGGTCACATTTTGCATGTTTATTGCTAAAGGTTTCATCTTCGAAATATTGCATATTTATTGGTGATAGTTGCAAGTTTAATGGTGGAGGTTGCATATTCAACGGTCATAGTTGCATGTGTGATTTTCGAGGCAGATGGAGTTGCATGTTATTGCTAAAGTTTCAAGTCCAACGGTCAAATTTTGCATGTTTATTGCTAAAGGTTTCATCTTCGAAATATTGTATATTTATTGGCCAAAGTTGCAAGTTTAATGGTCGAGATTGCATATTCAATGGTTTCATGTTGCATGTTTGTTGCTAAAGGTTTCATCTTCGAAAACCTGCGTTTGTAATGGTCATTATTGCAAGTTTAATGGTATAGGTTGCATATTCAATGGTCATATTTATGCGCCCTAGCACAACTATTAGTGATTTTTTCTTTAATTGTTAAAAGTTATGTTTGTATTGCTCATTATTTAATATTTTTTATTCAAAATCATGTTTATACTTCGATGCGATCTCTCATTCGTGTTTAACGATTCCATATTAAATTACTCAATTTTCTACTTATTTATTTAGGGGCAGAATCCGGTAACGCAGCGGAAGCGGCGGGAGATCGAATCTTCCGATTTCAAAACTTTTTCTTGGATTAATTAAATAAACATATTTATTTAATTGCCCAATAATCAAATTATGAAACAAAATTTCAAATGAATTATATTCAAGTGAAATTACCAAATTACCCTTATATGGTATTTTGTCCATTTTAGTCTGAAATTGATCCAATCAATTTTGAATGATTCTAAATCATTTCTAAGATGAACTTAGCATGTTCAAAACATCAAAACACCAAAGCAACCAAAATCCCCATTTTTGACCCTAAGGCCGAATGCACCATTTGGTGCCCAAATTGACCATTTGGTCATTTCATGCTTCAAAACTCATCCAAATGAAATCCAATCAACATGAAACTTTGCATGCATCAATACACACCCAAATGCTCAACATATATGAAAACCCCCAAATTTGGAATGGGTCATGAACCCTAATTTTTCAATTTCTTCAAATTGGACAAATTAGACCAAATTGGTTAAATCAACTACTTCAATCATGTTTCTTCCATCCAATCAAAGTCTCAACTCAATGAAACAACTCAAGATCAAATCTAGGTCATCTAAGAGTGGGTCAACAACTCTAGATTAGCAACATGGTTTCCAAAACCTTAAAAAACACTTATAACTACACTAGTCACAAGCTTTCTCCATTATACAATTCCTTTCACTTTCACCAAACATTTATCCATCAAAACACAAATGAAAATGAAATTTAAAACTATAAATACTTGCTACACTTTTAGTCTTGGCCGAAATTAGCCAAGCCAAATGCAAGAATAAATTTCAATTTTAATTTTATTCGATTCAATTCGCTTTAAACCCGAATGTGAGTTTCAAACAATATATCCGTTTATTCAATTGATCGATTCGATTTAAAATGTTTATTACAGTTATGGAATACGAATTTAACATCATGAATACGTTTATTCGTTACTGAATCGTTTTATTATTTTCTTTGACCAATTAAGTTTTAGTTACGATTCGAGGTATTTTTAATAAATATATAAATTACATGTGTCATGGTTTATTTTTCATTAATTATATATGTTAATGAGCATGCATATGAGTTAGGAAAAATCGATTCCATATTAATTTAAGAAAAAGAAATATGATAAATTTTGAAAAATTAATCAATTATTTACTTAGGATAATTACTAAAGTTAATGAGTATGAAGTAGAATTCTCTTAATGTTATAGTTTTTTTTATAACTACTTAATATTTTTGTTAATCACACATTTATTTACTATGAACTTAAGTTTCAAATTTATTGGTTTTGTTACATGTTTAAAAATTTTGAATAACATGTATCCATATCATAAACCAATCGAAAACTCGGATATCCGCAACCGACCGAAATAACTAGAAAAATTATTTCATTCAAAAAAGAAATTATTGGTACAAAGATTAATTAGCAGGTAAAGATTTGTAGGTTTTACAAGTGACGGTCTAACGTCGTCTACGTATCCAACACCATCGACCTTAAATTTTTTGGAACATCTTCACAATCCTCTTACGAAAACTGCAATTCACTCTGTTTAATATAATTATCATCGACGCAAAGGTGTGAGAGTTACATTCATACTTGTCTCGTTTCCTTATATAATTTGGACGAGGTAAAATTTTTTTTTTTTTTACTAATATTCATTTCTTCAATCACAATATAACAAAGAATACATTTCTCAAGAAATCGATTCCACTATCATTAGAATAATTAGTATTACATTAATATCCCGCGCAGAGCCCTTGGAACTCTCTTTCTGTGAAGGGGAATGTGATTCCCTTGGATTCAAGAGAATGGCTAGTACTCCACTCAACAAGATCAGGGAAGCATGATCGATCATACAGTACATCGGCACCCAGACTGCAGAAAGACATGAAAAATCACACTGAATGTAATAACAAATGGGCGAAACACATAAATTACTCCCAAACAAACTAACATGGTCTCCCACCATTAATTCAACATTTGATACAACGGCAACGAGAATAATCAACGTATGGATATGAGTGTACAACCTCAATAGCATTGTGGCACAGCCTGCAGTATACCATCCAGCGAGTGAAATGCCAAACCTAAAATAAATACTTTTCAGTCACCAGTTCAATAAGCTAATAGATAGAATCTCAGAGAATCAGAGTGAATAAAGATGCACAAAGCCATCAGGGACATGAAATTCAGTTACTAGCCAATCATTAAGAAAATAGATGATGTAATCTCTAGTTTAGCAAGCTTAGGTGAATTCATGATCATGAGTATAAAGAAAATCAAATCAACCGTTCAGCCGAGGCAGCCCAAAGTAAAAATTAGGAATTGGCCTAGAAGATTGATCAGAATCAGATTTCAAAACTGCCGGTACGAAATAAATTTCAGCCATAACCATCTTTCTTCTGTTACTAAATTTTGCATTATTCTCATCTCAGACCATATAGCAATCAGCAATGCACAGAGATTTGTTTACTGCATGCATTGAGATTTTTTTTTACTGATCTGTATGCTGGCCCATCTCAGCCAAAGCAGCATATGTATATTCTATTTCAAGCTTGATGATAATGTCAGACCCAAAATCAAATTTATTGAAACCAAACAAGGAAAAGGTTGGTGTGAACTCTGTTTTAGTAAAAATGATCTAATCAGAACAGAAGGATTAAAAATAAAAGTTATGCTTCATAGATAGTATAGAAGACAAAGGAAATAGAAAGTTTTACTTCCCATAAACAAATAGATGTTATAAATCTATACGTCCTTCCATGAAACATGCCCATCTATCAATCAATAGTTTCATTCATAATTTTGGATCAAATTGAGCATAGGTGCATGACCAATTTCATAGACACAGAACTATGAAAAGATATGCAGAAAGTAAGATGACGGCAATGAAAATTGATGTTGTTAAGTGAAGGCCATGGAGATTCCAATGGTAAGTCCATTTTTACCTTAACACTGCCCTAACATGATTTATTGAGTTAATAAATGAATGCACATAACAAATAGAAAAAAAAGGCAACACATGACCATATTTCCTAGTTAGCAATCAGCCTCTTAATCAAAAGGCTTAAAGAACTTCAATCTTTCCAGCCATATAAATTACAGAAATCAAATAGAGTAGACTAAAAACATACCAGCAAATGGAGAAGGGTATTCTGCTTGTTGTAGATGTGATGGATTGCATGAAGATGCTTAGAAAGAAACTTTATGTCATGCAATTCTCTGTGCATCCAGTAAATCCCGAACTCCACAAGCACAAGATATATAAACAAATAGACCAGGTAGGCAATCCAACCAATGTCACTTACTCTAGCATAACACTTCGTCCAGCCATTTTCAACCATGTACTCAGAAATTGTTGGAAGGGAACAGTACCATGGCATCGCCTTCATAGCAACATATATTTGCAACACCATGGCTTTTCTAGTTGGGATGGCATCTGCAATGACAATTTCCAAGGAAAGGATACAAACATGCGATATTAGACCCCTGTAGGTTCTAAATGAGGACAGACTTTGTCTACACGAGCTAAAACCAAACTCTAATATTGAAAAACTTTATGAAAATTTTAAATTGATTTACGACCTTTTGCCTCAATATCTTAAGAACAAAAATTTTTAGCATGCCAAAAGGTTTAGACCCGGAAAACTATAACAATAGCACCATAAATCATCCAATTTGGAAAATAAAAATCACCAGATAAAACAATATTACTTATAGATTGAAAATGAAGAGGTCAACAAATCAAAACAATCTGCATGGTATCCGTTGACTTATAAAGAAACCAAATTCATGCTCATCCAATAAGCAGATGAACAAAGATCCCAATAATTAATTTATTATAACATGCTTCATCAATCGACCCAATTGTCCAAAAAATAAAGATTTTTAAATAAACTCATCTGCTATCAAACATGCAATTTCAAAACAACCCAGATTGAAAAAAAAGCCAAATAAATCCACACCCATCTCAAAAATCGATCCGAAATCATCAGCGCACGTGAAATAAAACATCATTGATGCGAGTTACCTTTAGGGACATAAACGTTGCGTTTCAAATAGTAGATATAGAGGCACCACAAGAGCCCAGAAACCAAGTAGAGAAGAGTTCCGGCGGTTATAGTTACGGAGCCACGTCTGCAAAACATGGGGAAGTGAGTCCCACCATTTGGAGGGCAGCAAATTGGATAAAACAATGCGGTTGTAGAAAGTGGTCTCGTCGACGAAGAGTTGCAAGTGATCGTCGCCCATCGCCGGCGATTTGGAAATGGAAAATGACTGCGAGCGAGAGAGAGAGAGAACGAGTGGACTGACCTGGAGATTTTTATGTGAAGTAAACGAGATAGTTACCGGTTAAACGGGTTATTTATTTATTTTTTATTAATTATAATTTTTTTAATTTTTAAAAATCTACCGTTGGATTCACTCAAAGTGAATCCAACGGTAGACAACCCTTGGGTATGTGATACCCAAGGGTACCACAGACGCGCCAGTATAAAGAAGCTGGAGCAGAGGTAGCTTACGCGAATATAGTCAGATAGGCAGATAGCGATACTGCAGGACCAAAAAGTAGCATGTGGCTAAATTAGTGTTGGAGAACTATTTTCAAGACAAGGTGGATATAAGAACTCAACCTTAAATGAGATTCGAGGATGAATCTTATTTAAGAGGGAGAATGTAACATTCCGGTAATTTTGATATGAACTTCAACGACTATTTCATTATGTGTGATGTAATATATGGTATTAATCATGCTCGAGTGTGAAGATACTCACGGTATCATTTTTCGGACAATCGTTAAATCATTTATAGTTCCGGTACGAAATTATTTTTCTTGTCCGTACTAGACAGCCTTCAGTATTTTGGCCATAATAAGGGTTACCGATGTCCAATTTTTTTGATCTTTATATGGTCCAAATAATAAGACGAAGATTTACAAATTTTATGTTTAATATTATTTCACATTTTGAACAAAAATAGGTCAAAAACACGAGTTTAGTGAGCTAGACTATAGCACTTCAGGAATCTTCCTTAAATTTAAGCATGTACTCTTAAAAAAAATTAATTTTTTAATAACTAAAAATCTACCACATGTTATATAAGCCTGCCACTATTCATCTTCTCTATTTGGCTCTCGAATTCAGCCCTTTTGACGCCCTTAAAACATAATGTTTTTGATTTATTCTTTCTTTCACACTAATAAAGGAAGTTTGGAGCTCTCCTCAAGGCCTTTTCTCAACAAGTAAGTTTCCCCACTCTTCCCGTCTTTCTAAACTCGAATTTCATGCATGATTTTTTAATTTGCTTTCTTCAGATATATGAGGAAGTTGAGCTTTAATGGATTCTTTTGGTTTGATTAGGCACTGTAGAAAGGTTATTAATGCTTTGGGTGATGATATAATATGAAATGAGCCTTGTATTTATTAATTTCGAAACTTGATAAACTGAGATTTCTTCTGGTCATAGCTTAATTGTTATAATGGTAAGTGTGTCTCCAATGAGGAAAAATTTGGTTATGGTCGTGAGTCTCACAAAATGACATGGTGATGATGTAGTGTTGAATGACACCATGAATAGTATGGTTAATGTCTTAGGATGATGATGTTGTTTGTGTGTTTGATTTTATGATCGTAAGTCTTTTAATAGGGTGGATGGTGGTTTTGTGTAGTTGAATAGCATAAGTGTTAGTTTCTATGATATGGTAGGAATGTTTGGTGTGGAACTAAAATTGTTGGTGTTACCGAATAGGTGCTTATATTGTAGGCATGATGTTGTTGTGTGATGATGTTGGTGATAAGTAATATTGATGAGTTTCATGTTTATTTAGAAGTAATGTAATGAGAATTTGTGTCATGGCCGAGTATAGGCTTAAGGAAATAGAATTTGAATTTTATTATTTAGAGTAAATATGTAATTTATGTAAGCATGTATATAGAGTATGGATTAACTTTATGTTATGGGTTTGAGTAGGATATATAAGGGGGACAAGATAAGTGATTTGTTTAGATCATGGCTATGTAGATGTTGAGAATGTTGGTTGGTAGCGTAAGTAAAGTCACTGTTAAGAGCAACATCATGACTTATAGCCAAGCCATTAGAGGCGTATCTTATGGTAGAGTCATGAAGACATTAGGACCTTAGGAATCACGTCTTTAATCCACATCATTATAGGCTTACGCATCATTCATACACGAAATTAGAATTCCATGTGTCCAAACGCTCTAATCGAAATTCATTTTATGTTCTTAAATCCTATGTAGGAAACTTCAACCCGTTTCTCGTATCTACTCAAGCCTTAAGAATCTTCCACAACGTTGTGAGTGAATGCTACTTTTCTTTCTATGTTTTCAGAATAGAATACACTTATTTACTTAGTTTAGAATGTGTTTTCAAGACTTACATTCCATGTTTTAGGGTACAGTTTTAAGTTTGTAGTACATAACTTGATTTATTATTTAAACATACAGTTTTTAGTTATGAACAATTTATAACATGATAGTTTATACATATTTTACTTTGTATTACACGATTCAGATTATATTTAGTTTAGAGTTATAAAATATTAGAAATATGGTTTTCAAACCGCCAGTTCGTGCCATCCCTTTAGTTTAGCATCATGGGTTCGCTCAGATTAGCTCTTAAGGCACTTATCACCCCAATGAGGCCCAACAACATGTTCAATATTCAGCTTCCCCGGCCTATACGGTGCTAGGTCCTGCTAGGTACGCTTCATGCCCCAGGCTATGACGCTGGTGAGGTTTTCTATTATAGTTGGTTTTCCTTACGTGTATTTTTTACGGCGCATGTATTTTAGTTTAACAGGTTATCATGTATACGACTATATTTCCTTACTTATTTTAGTTTTGACGCGATTTATCTGACTTTAAAATATTTTTCTAAGATCTGAAGTCCCCACAGTTTCTTTATTCTTGTAGGTTCATTTCAAATCAGTGCATCATAATCCCAGATCTCAGTCTCATGATTGGAGGAGATGGATAACAGCTACATTCATTAGGATCTCATAGCATGGTCCGCCATTGTAGATGTCATGTAATAGGCCATAGAGCTAAACAAGAGTCTATATTTCATTAAATACTTGTAAACTTACAAAATATGTTTATGTGTATGTAAATATTGAATATATGTATATGAAATGTTGCATTTATTCATTTCTTGCTTGATTTCATGTCTAAGTTAAGATAGAGTCATATACATTATAGGTTCATTCACAGGCCTTAGTGTAGGTTGTAGAGGATATTACAAGTCTTGCATTGTACATGTCAGAGGCTTATGAGATGGTCACGCCGTCTCCGCTCGGTCACGATCCCGGATATATTGGGATGTGACATTAAGTTTAATTAATCGTTGATCATATTACAAATCCTAATCGGATACATGAGGGGTGCATGAGTGCAAGTTATCTAAAGGTGAGTAACCTTATAAGCTTAAGTCTTAAGGCCTAAATAATTATCATGACACCACTGAAACGGCAATCAAGACGCATCAAACTAACCTTTCGGGGATTTCTAACATAGTAAAGTGCTTCAACATATAAGACATGGAAAACTCAATGCATGTCGTGACTAAAGCCTTCCTCAAGCTTCACACTCGACCATTCATTTACTTGTTTACCATCACCCAAACTTCTTTATTAACCATAAAAAATAGACACATCTACCATGCTTATAATACCTCCATCATTTCCACATCAACATCAAACTAATCACATTCACCCATTCGGCCAAAAGTGCTTACCATTTTAACATACTTCAACATCAAAAGATAACAAGTTCATTTCTTTGTTTACACACTTACAAACATCACACTGTTGGGAAACGACCGCGAGTGCGCATCGGAAAATAAAAATTATTATGCCGCTTTCCCTTTGCCCAAGACCCATTTGTTTTGATTATTCTACAAGCCTAGGCATGTTACTATATATTCTAAGCATAAAACTCATAAAACATGCAAAGAACATAAACCTAAACATGCTAACTATCATAAGAGCTCTAATTAAAATAAAGAAAGAAAAAGACTTACTTGAATCGAAGACTCCTCCAGTCCTCCCTCCAATCTACAAGCTTTTCTCGAACTCAACAAGCTCTTCCACGTTCCATAGAGCCACCAAGTGTGTGGCCTCCAAAGATGCACACACCAAAGCCAAAACTCAACGGCAAGACTACGCCTTGAGTGCACGGGCATTTTGACCTTGGTGCTAGCCTAGGCAAATACCTCAAAACTTTTAACTCGAGGTTCCTCTAGTAAATTAGACTTAAGGATCCTCAAAATCAGTGGCTTACTCTTAAACTTTAGAGTTGCTCACTTATATAAACCCAAGATTTGAAGTTACACTTTACTTACTCCTGCCACATACTTAACAAAGTTCCATCGAAAGTTGTTTCTACTACCACATATCAGATATAATACGATAGAAATTCAAGTCGTAGAAATTTAAAGATTTGGGATCGTTCTGCATACGTTAGAGTTACGCAGCGGGATAAAATAGCACCTAGAGGGTATAAATATAGGTTCGTTGGATATCTTGAAAATTCGGTGGGATATCAATATGATTGTGGGGCAACGAAACAATTTATTGTTCGTTTTGCCACTTTTCTTGAAAATGAATTTTTGAGAGAAAGTGGAAATTGTAGAAAAATGAACTCGATGAGTTTGATCCAAACATTAAGGAACCTGAGATGGAACCAAATGTCCAATTAGATGAAGGATCTACAACACAGGTTCTACGTAAGTCGAATAGAATATCAAGGCCTCTTGAGAGATTATTTTTAACATCTGATGTGAGCCTTGATGTTCTCCTCTTGGAGGAAACGGATCCGACTACGTATAAACAGGCGATATTGGATATCAATTCGGGAAAATGGCAGGAAACCATGAAGTATGGGATGGATTCTATGCATGACAGTCAATTTCAGGACATGGTTGAACTTCGTGAAGGAGTTAAACTTATTGGTTGTAAATGGGTTTATAAAAGAAAGCGAGGGCCCGATGGAAATGTGGAAACCTTAAAGGCCAGACTGGTAGCGAAAGGTTACACTCAACGTCCTGGATTGACTATGAGGAAACTTTTCACCAGTAGCCATGCTAAAATCCATTAGGATTCATTTAGCCATTGTTGTATATCACGATTATGATATATGGCATATGGATATGAAAACCGCTTTCCTAAATGGATTCCTTGAGGAGGATATCAATATGGAACAACAAGAGGGTTTCGTATCCAGTGAGACTCCAAACTTGGTTTGTAAGCTCCAGAGGTCTATTTATGGACTTAAACAGGCACCCCGAAGGTGAAATCTTCGTTTTGATGAGATAATTAAATTATCAGGATTCATCAAGAATGAGGAAGAACTGTGTGTTTATAAGAAAGTTAGCGGGAGGATGATAGTATTCGATGTATTGTATGTTGGGATTTATGTCCTAGAGCTACATGTATTGTAAACAGAATTGATTTTTGTAATAATAATAAATGCATTATTCATTTTATCAAAGTTGTTTGATTTATATCGCATATTGTCCAATTGTCTTGTTTACCTTGATTACTCTTGTACCTTTAGAATTAGTGTATGTTTGATGCACAAGAGGATTTAAGTCTAAAGTTAGTAATCTAAATAGTCCATAGAGAGCAAACAAAGATGGTACTTTGTTTATGGTATATCTATAGCTGCGGTCCATTCTATACTTGTATGACGACCTTGATCCGGGATCGTTCATGTAGTGACATGGGAATGGAAGCACCTTGTATGATAAGATCATATAGGACTGGACTCAGATAAATACGAATTTCTTTTAATATCTGTTAACCAAAGAAATTCATTTTATCTAATAGATGGTCATATATGGATTCGATCTTAATCCTGAGTGTATTATGAACTCCTGCATGACAGGCTATGTCCTTTGATTTACTATGGTGAGGTTGGTGTTGCATTTCCGGCCAATAACTACGTATTTTGGGGATATAGCTTTGTATGTAGCTGGGAACGTTTTACATAGATATGGAATTCACTCTTTCTTACGAGAAGCAGATGAATATCTCTTTTAAGAGTTGATTCAGGACTTGAACAATTTGAGCGCTCAACTTTTCTATTACGAATAGAAAGTATTTTATATTCATAATTGTTATGAATTAATTGTTCATTATAGAATCAATGGTGCTTAAGAGACAAAATATTTAGAGGGGTTTAACGGACTTATGATCCGGCTCTATTTATAAGATATTCGTGAAGGGCTATATCTATATGTAATGACTATATCGATGGACACCGAAAATGTTCGGTTTACTTAATCCATCTACGGTAACGGGAGTTCAACTTTGAGTTTTTAGTGGAATAACGCGAAGTTAATAATTCGTAATATTTGACTAAAGAGTTTGATTAATATTTCAGAATTATTGGAGCTCGGAACCGTAGGTCCATTTGGTCCACGTGCTAGCTCTATTAACTGTAGCAAACCTAATATAATTAGATTGTCTAATTATATGCTCACATTATATTTATTTATATATTATTAATAAGATTAATAATATTTATTGTCACAAATGAAAACTATGTTAAATTAGTTTAACTTAATGTTTTCTAGAATTCTTTGATTATGAGATAATCAAGTCTTGATTATGAGATAATCAAGTTAGTAATAATTATGAGATAATTACTACAACATAATTGAAGGTAAATAAATCATTATTAATATATTAATTTTTATTTACCATTGGAGACAAAGCCATATGGCTTACCATGTCATCCAAGCAATCATGTCTATTAGGTGGCTTGGATACACCTAATATTTTTGTCATTAGCTAATGCATTTTATGCTTTGGTATGGCCTCCACATTTATGTGTTTGCCATTGAAAGAAAGCATTGAATGCTTAATGACAAAGTCATTGTCTTTAGCTTAACATTTCTTATGCTTTGGTATGACATTCACATTTTTGTGTTGGCCATTGCAAGAAAGCATTAGATGCTTAATGACAAGGTTAGTTGGCTTGTGTAAGAGAATATAATCTCTACCATTTCTCTCACTTCCTAAGGTTAACACTTTGTATTCATTCACACAATTGTTGTGAGAAAAGATTTGAGAGAAAATAGAGAGAGTTCTAGCATTCACAAGTGTTGTGAAATTCTTAAAGCCAAACACCATTGTGACATCTTAAATCTCTAAATAGTTTAGAGGTTGAATCTTTGTGAGTGAAGCCCACACTTCGGTTTGTTGGTTTCGAGTTATAGTTCGAAAGATCAAGTGGTTGATCCAATTGTTGGATACCGAAGGATTGATATTGGCTACTACAACAAAGGGAGAAGGCAAAGAAAATTTTGAAGATCCATACCGGACCCGGTGCCACCACAAACAACTTCCGTCGCGCTAAGGAAAGTCGTTTCCTACAATTGGCATCGAGAGCTTATGGTTGAAAAGTTTTCTTAACCCTTTCTCTTTTTAAGTTTAAGTTTTAATAATTTATATTAGGTATGAATTATTAATATGCATGTTGTGATGAGTAGGCACAATTAGATTCATGAGATGAATGGTTTTTAATGTTCATGTGATGAATGTTTACTTTGATTCATGTGATGAATGTATTGCGTTGATCGTTAATTTTTCCGGCTCTTATTTTTAGTATTGGAAATATAAGACCATAAGGTCATATTCTTTCAAGTGATTTTTGTAAAATTAGTGTCATTAAACAGTAATATAACATGCAAATCAAACAGATCAAACCACCAAAAGTAGATCTAGATGCAAAAACCCTAAAACCAGAAAACTTCAAGACAAATCTGGAAATCAAGTTTACAGATTCAATCCAAGTCGAGATCTCTATGTCCTTAAGAACTTATTGGCCCCGTCACAGGTGCTCTACGGATTCGAATTGCCAACGTTCTCCCAGGATAACTTGGATACTTCTTGTTCAAGGAGCACTCCTTAACAAGTATGCGAACTCAGAAATTGGTGGATCTCTCTCTCAAAAACAAAGAAAACACAATGCCTTTGAAAATTGGATATTACTTGTATATTTTTCTATCTTTTTCATTTGGAATAAATGCCTCCTTTTATAAGGCATTGAGGGGTGCCAATAGGGCACCCCTTGGGGTGGGTTGCAACCCTCCAAGGATTGCAACCTCCCATACACCCCTTGAAAATCCCAATGATATACATATCCATATACATATCCTAGTTAATGAATTTGAGGAATTTACAACAATCCCCCACAATTCTTCAAATATTCATTCAGGCATGTGAGAGAGATACCGTGAGCTAAAGCTGCATCGAAATAGGTAGCTTTCGCCTTGAACCTTTCCTAGTGAATGACAATCGGATTTACTTGGCAAACCAGTGACCCATAGTCTTGAACTGTTCTACCGTTGGTGTAAACCAAGACAATTGCCAACACACAGCTTTAATTCGACCATTTTCCCGTTCTACGGTTGTGTTCATTTTGGCCCTGAACAACGGTCCTGGATTCATCAAGTACTTTAGGGTAACCCGCCTTTAACGGTTCCCATGGAAGCGGCCTCACTTCTTACTTGAAATAGGTGATCTACTATGAAGAGGTAATCTGTCTTTACCCCCATTAGGACTCATCTCCTAATATAGTGATCATTAAAAGCCTTAGCTTATCCTAACCAATGACAGACAGCACTCAGCGTCATTATCGGAATGGGAAAGAGTACAAAACTCTTCAGTGCTTGTTTTGAATTGCACAAAGTTTCTGTTGTCCCTTTTGAACCTAGATCTTGGGATCTCCAGTCAGCTAGGTTGGGTTTCCACAGTGACAATTCTTAGATTATAGGCTTCAAGCCCATTCCCCTCGATGACTTCTTAACTTGCTCTCGAGGTAAACCTTTAGTTAGTGGATCCGCTAGGTTTTCCTTCGACCTGACATAATCGATCGTTATTATGCCACTTGAGAGCAGTTGACGTATGGTATTATGTCTCCGACGTATGTGTCGAGACTTACCATTATACATTTTATTTTGGGCTCTCCCAATTGCCGATTGGCTTTCACAATGTATGCTAATCGTTGGCACCAGTTTGGCCCAACTAGGAATATCCTCCAGGAAGTTTCTAAGCCATTCTGCTTCTTCCGCTGTTTTGTCTAATGCTATGAACTCAGATTCCATAGTAGACCGGGCAACACATGTTTGCCTCGAGGATTTCCATGACACGGCTGCATTACTAAGTGTGAAAACAAATCCACTCGTGGATTTGGAATCCACCGTATCAGATATCCAGTTAGCATCGCTGTATCCTTCTAGTATAGCAGGATATCGCTCGTAATGTAGCCCATATTTTGAAGTTTCTCTCAGATACCTCAAAACTCTTACTATGGCTTTCCTGTGGTTATGTCCTGGATTGCTCGTATATCTGCTTAGCCGATTCACAGCTTGAGCGATATCAGTTCCTGTGCAATTCGTGAGATACATCAGACTTCCGATGATCCTTGAATACTCTAATTGCGATATGCTTAAACCAGTATTCTTTGATAAAGGAAGAGTTAGGTTAGCTACTCCCAAATCTTTCATATCAAATTTACTGGATAACACTTTCTTGGTAGACTGAATCAACTCATGATTATTACCAATTATCAGCATATCGTCTATATAGAGACATACAACGACATATCATTCTGGAGTTGATACACTTATCACACTCATCGGTTTTAAACCCACTTGACAACATCTCTTTGTCAATGTTCTCATGTCATTGTCTAGGTGCTTGTTTTAATCCGTACAAGGATTTTACAAGTTTGCACACCTTCTGTTCTTATCCAGGAACATTAAACCCTTCTGGTTGTTCCATGTAAGTCTCTTCATCCAATTCACCATTCAAGAATGACGTCTTTACATCATTTTGATGTAATTCAAGACCAAATATAGCTTCTATGGCTATAACCATTCTACTGATGTGATACGAATCACTGGTGGATAGGTGTCAAAGTAAACAAGACATTCTTTCTGTCTATAATCTTTTATGACAAACCTCGCCTTGTACTTATCTATTGATCCATCCATTTTCATCTTTCCATTTGTAGCCCAGTGGCTTACAACCTGGAGGAAGATCAACCAACTCCCAAGTATGGTTCTGTAGGATTGAATCAATCTCACTGATAGTCGCCTCTTTCCACAGAGGTGCCTCCAGAGAAGACATTGCTTCTTTATAGCTTTGAGGCTCATTTTCTAACAAATATGTCAGAAAATCGGATCTGACTCTTGGTCAACCTGATCACTGTCCTTGACAGTATCAACAAATCTTTTTGAGAGACTCTCTTCTTTGTCTTTCCTTACAAGGAAATGTCTCTTCAAAAATATTGCATTCCTTGACTCAATCATCACACTTGGATTGATGTCAGGAATCTCATACTTGTGTGCCAAGAATCGATATGCACTACTGTTGCAAGTATATCTGATGAATATACAGTCAACAGTTTTGGGTCCTATTCCACCTTCTTAGGTTTAGGAACCATCACCTTGGCAATTGGCAAGACGCCCCCATATTTTTAGATATTTGTAGGAAGGTATATAACCTTTCCACACCTCATATGGTGTCTTGTCTAATCTCCTGAGAGGAAGCTTGTTCAGAACGTAGTTCGCGGAAAGCAAGGCTTTTCCCCCACAAGTTCTGAGGTAAGCCAGAACTAGTCAACATGGCATTCATCAATTCCTTCAACGTTTGATTATTGCACTCATCAATCCCATTAAGGAGAATAAGGAGCAATAGTTTCGTGAATAATTCCGTGCACAGAACAATATTCACCGAATGATGAAACATATTCACCACCACTATCACTTCTGATTCTTTTGATTTATTTGCCAAGTTGATTTGCAACTTCGTTCTCAGTGTATAAAGCTCTCAATAGCTTCAGTTTTGCTCCTCAGCAAATACACTTAACAGAATCTTGTGCTTTCATCGATAAAAGTGACAAAGTACTTTTTACCGCCTCTTATTTGCACAATATTCATGTCACACACGTCAGTGTGTACACGTTCCAAGGGTTCAGAACTTCGTTCTATGATGTTCTATGTATTTTTGCTTCAACACATGCCTCACACTCATGTTGGCTATCAATGAAAATTTAGGTATAAGGTTCATGTTAATTGATGTACGCATTGTATTATAATTAACATGTCCTAACCTCTCATGCCATACATTTTGTGACTCAATAATATAAGCAGAAGTTTCAGCTTTATTAATAGCACAATTGACAGTCATTGAAAAAACCCTCAGCGAGGTATCATTTTCCTACATAGACATCATTTTTGGTCAATACAATCTTGTCAGAAACAAATACAAACCCGAGACCGAGTTCTTCCGAATATCTGGAACATGCAAACATTCTTATATGTAAGCTCCGTTCCGGATATCATTTTCAGAACTATTGTGCCTTGTCCAACCACTTTAGAGGTAGACGAGTTTCCCATTGTCAGATGATCGCCGCCATCGACCTTTCTGATACGAGGAAAACATCTTGCTATCAGCACAGATATGACGAGTAGCCCTAGTGTCTACCCATCATTCTCTCGGATTCCCAACCAAGTTGGCTTCAGTTACCACTGCTGAGAGATTCATTTCTGAAATCTCATCAGTTAACTGCTCATCTTCAGCGACATATGCCTTATTTTTCCTGCCATTGTCCTGAGATATCTTGTTTCTGCAGTCCTTTGTCATATGACCGCTCTTTTCAGAGTTGTAGCACTTCCCATTGAACTTCTTGTTCGCTTGGGAAGAATCAGCTTCACTGTTCTTTCTTTTCTTGCTACCCTTTACACCTTCAATGATGTTGGCCTTAGACTTCAGAGTCTTGTAGCTGGCCTTCTCGGACATCTTGTTGCCCTCCTCGATTCTCAATCGAACACTGAGGTCTTCAAGGCTCATCTGCTTCTTTTTGTGTTTCAGATAGCTCCTGAAGTCCTTCCATGATGGAGGCAACTTTTCAATTATAGCGGCAACTTGAAACATCTCACAGAGTTTCATTCCCTCATCCAGTATTTCATGAATGATCAATTGCAGTTCACCCAACTAAGACATCACCGTCCTTGAATCTACCATCTTGTAGTCCAGAAACCTACCCACGACAAATTTCTTTTGTCCGACATCTTCGGTTTTGTACTTCTTCTCGAGAGATTCCCATAGAACCTTCGCAGAAGTCATGCCTTGGTACACATTGTACAGGGTATTGTCAAGACCACCCAAAAATAGTTCTTGCATAATAAGTCTCCAGACATCCAAGTCTATTCTCGCTCTTCCTTGGCCAATTCAGATTCACCCTCCACAGGACCCGGAGGATCTTTGAGGAATTTAGCCAACTAGAGAGTTGTCAGGTAGAACAGCATTTTGCTCTGCCACTGTTTGAAATTTGCCCCACCAAATTTCTCCGGCTTTTCTCCGTGAGAGACTGGTATCGTGATATTTCCGCTAGCCATTTGTAACTAGAAATCAACATGGTTCAATCAGTCTACGAAAGACAAATTGCACAATGATCAACGAATGATCTTGTTCAAAGTGATGTACTAGGTAGTCACTTGTTGTTCTAATGGATGAAAGTTCCAATAAACTCAAGTCCTTGAATTTCAACTAAAGATACTTAAGGAAAATTGAATGAACGAATATTCTTCGAACACTTTTTCCAATAGGATTTTTTAGCAATTCACAACCAATATGCACTTTTCCAATAGTACAATTAATACGATAAGTGTAGATATATATGTCAATCAAGATTGGATGGAATTACTTGTGTAAAATTACACTTTAAATTCTCAACCAATTATGCAACAACCAATCAATTTCAACTTTATCACTATGTGTATGCTTGTGATAATTGAACAACTTAATAATAACTTAAATCTATACTACCAAGATTAATGTGTTTACAGTATATGACTAACCAAGTTAATATTAATTAAAGTTTGCAATTTATGATACTTCAAGACAAAATCGTTAGTGTCACATTCGTATCTACGTTCGAACGAGACTGTCCAGTGTGTGTGCGTTCGTGTTGCATTTGATAACGCATTCGAACGAAGTGTTTCCAGAGAGTTCACGTTCGTGTAGAGTTTGATAACGCGTTCGAACGGAATGTTTCCAGAGAGTTCACGTTCGTATAGCGTTCGAGAACGCGTTCGAACGGAATGATTCCAGAGAGTTCACGTTCGTATAGCGTTCAGGACGCGTTCGAACATTCTAAGTCAGAAGGCTTGCGTTCGAGTTGCGTTTGAAGACGCGTTCGAACGTTCTTACGAATTTTCAGATTTTTGCCTTCGCGTGCGTCGGGCGTTCGAACGCCCTACGGTTTTTTCATGCACAGTTCGTATTTTACAGAAAATATACAAACCCTAACATGCGAATTACTACCTAATAACACTAGAGCAATAAGTTCTTAAGATTGTTGTAAAATTAGTGTCATTAAACAGTAATATAACATGCAAATCAAACAGATCAAACCACCAAAAGTAGATCTAGATGCAAAAACCCTAAAACCAGAAAACTTCAAGACAAACCTGGAAATCAAGTTTACAGATTCAATCCAAGTCGAGGTCTCTATGTCCTTAAGAACTTATTGGCCCCGTCACAGGTGCTCTACGGATTCGAATTGCCAACGTTCTCCCAAGATAAATTGGATACTTCTTGTTCAAGGAGCACTCCTTAACAAGTATGCGAACTCAGAAATTGGTGGATCTCTCTCTCAAAAACAAAGAAAACACAATGCCTTTGACAATTGGATATTACTTGTATATTTTTCTGTCTTTTTCATTTGGAATAAATGCCTCCTTTTATAAGGCATTGAGGGGTGCCAATAGGGCACCCCTTGGGGTGGGTTGCAACCCTCCAAGGATTGCAACCTCCCATACACCCCTTGAAAATCCCAATGATATACATATCCATATACATATCCTATTTAATGAATTTGAGGAATTTACAACAGTGTTGTAAGTTCATTTCTTTTGTAATAAGTCCATTTTGTAACTCAATTTGTAACTTGGAGGAGTCGATGTCGTGAAGGACTCATTACGAACCTATTCCGCGAAGAACTCAACAACATACCATGAAGCAAGATTTGAAGACCAAATGATGCCTTGGATTTATTGTACTAATTATATTATTATTTGTTTTTAAACAAAATAAGAGCCGGTTAACGCAATTTATATATATGTGAAACTTCATTCCGTTACGAGTCCGTAGAAAAACACGGGGACCAAAACGGAGTCCGGAAGCTCCGGAACGGAGTAAATGAAGTTCTAGTGTTTGAACACCAGACCGATAGAGTTCGAACGCCAGTCAAACGCAACTCAAACGTTTGGCTACTTCCTGGAAACGTTCGAACGCCCAAAGAACGCTACACGAACGTTTTCAGCCCAGACCTGGGCATATTTAGGTGTTTTAAATTATTTATTAACATGTCATATAGCCTAGGGTGCCTACTCTTGCATTTTCACATGCCATAACATGTAGACATGCATGATATTCAAGTCATAAAATATGATTTTATGTAACTTTAAAAATTAAATTAGAATATAAGATGCATGTTAACAAATTAATAAGATTAATTAGTTTAAAGGTTTAAAAATTACGAATTCAAGTTTAAGAACAAATGGACATTATGAGTACATTATTTTCCTTGGTATATCGGATGGAAACCCGGATATAAATTCCATAGCCGCTTCCGAATGGATGGTAATTTGGTTTGCACTCGGGATACAATTCCACGTACCTTTGGAGTAAATAATATACTTTTAATCTATTAAATGGTTTGATGACATATAGTCCATTAGTTGAATTCTAAAATTTTAAAACCTATAAGTGAACTAATTTTTTAAAAGTTAAAATTGATTAGATCACTTAAGAAAACTTGATTAAATTAGTTTAATTAAGTTAATTGGTTAGTAGAGACTAATCAGGATTAGTGAATAAAATTTTAAAAGTTAAAATTGGTTAGATCACTATATCATCAACTAATATTAATTAAGGTTATGACTTTAGCCGAGCATAATCTAAGATTCATAAAATACTAGTGAGATAGAAACCTTACTCTTTTTAATAGTGAGTGGGAGAGGGGTATACCACAATATATCCCGCAATCTCCATTGTTATCCAGAAATGTGAGATTCAATAGGCGCCTCGAGACGGCTTTGCTTTCGTCCCCCTACGGATGGTGTCCTTTTTGGGTCAATATCAGGTTTGGATTCCGAAAGGATAGGGACTCTAGATGTATCTGGTGATTTGACATACCCTACGGCGGCACTTCACTAGTTAAGTCCAAGGGTTCCGAAATAATGGGTCACATTCACAAAGGAATGATTATGTTGTTAATCAAAGCTTCCTTGATCAAAATAATCGTAGTTGATTAATATAGGAATAAGAGTTATTTCAGATATATTAATCAATTGAGAATGTCTCAATCTATCATGCGAATACTTGACCTACCCTACGGCGGCACTTATTTGTGGGATGATAGATAACCGTGGCATAGTAATTCTTTTAGGTTTCTAATTCATTATACATTGATCATGCATTATGTTTAATTTTATGCCTAAATGTTTGAAAATTTTAATATGTGACGAATGAATATTGAATGCGCGTTTATTATTTTTTCATCCATGGCATCTGTAATAATCTCCATTATCAAACAACAAGAAAAATTAATCAAGGATAATTATGTTAAATGGAAAAGTGACATGAATGCTATCTTGGTATGTGAAGACCTTAAATTTGTCCTAATGGAGGAATGTCCTCCTGAGCCAGCATCTAATGCTAGCAGAGCTGCACGTAATGCCTATAATAATTGGATTAAAATTGATGAGAAAGCCCATAGCTATTTGATAGCATCCATGTTTGAGGTTCTTGCTGCACAGCATGAGCCTATGGCGAAAACATCAATGATTATGCAGTCATTACATAACATATTTGGGCAACCTTCAGACCGGAAACAACATGAGGCAATTGCCTATGTATTGACCGCTAGAATGAAGGAAGACACATCAATCCGAGACCATGTGTTAAGGATTATGGCTCATCTTAATATGGCTGAAACCCATGGTGCACGTATTAATGTGCAAAGCCAGGTGACAATGATCATGGAAACCCTTCCGAAGAGTTTCCTGCAGTTTAAGAGCAACTGTTCTATGAACAAGTTGACTTTCACATTGACTGAACTGCTGAATGAGCTCACCAATTACGAGTCCGTTATGAACGGTCCTCATAGGCCCAATGCCGAGGAAAATGTTGCCGAATCTTCTAAATCTGCAAAGAAGAAGAAGAAAGGCAATTGGAAGGCAAAGGCAAAACCAATGAAAAAGAGTAACAATAAAAGCTCCAAAGGAACCAATTCCAAAGGAAAATGTTTCCATTGTGAACAACAAGGGCATTGGAAAAGGAATTGTCCAAAATACCTTGCAGAGCTTAAAGAGAAGAAGAATACATGTAAATATGATTTACTTGTCATTGAGTCTCTTTTGGTGGAGGATGATAAATCCATATGGATTGTTGATTCTGGTACCACTAACCATGTTTTTTGTTCTTTGCAGCTACTTGACTCATGGAGGGACCTTACTGAAGGTAGCTTTACCATGAGAGTTGAGTCATGGGATGTTGTTTCAGCAAGAGTAGTGGGAGTTTCAAATTTGAATTTTAATAAAAGTTATTTATGTTTGAATGGTGTGCTATATATTCCTGGTTTTCGCAGGAATTTGATTTCTGTAACAAAACTTATGGAATGTGGTTTTTCTGTTTCGTTTAATAATAAGTCAGTTATTATTAGTAGAAATGGATTAAATATATGCACGGGAAACTCCGAAAATAATCTATATGTATTAAGACCGTTAATGCATGAATCACTGCTTAATACTGAAATATTTTAGATTGAAAGATCTAAAACTAAACGGCAAAAGATTTCTCATGATGATACCTATTTATGCCACCTTAGACTTGGTCACATTAACCTTGACCGGATAGATAGACTAATTAAGAACGGAGTTTTAAATCAGTTAAAACTTGGTACTTTACCTGTCTGCGAATCCTGTCTAGAAGGCAAAATGACCAAGAGACCTTTTACTGGAAAAGGGATAAGAGCCAAAGAAACTCCTGAGCTAATACATTCGGATGTTTGCGGACCGATGAATGTAAAAGCCCGAGGTGGTTTTGAATACTTCGTCACTTTCATTGACGATTATTCCAGATATGGGTAAATTTACCTAATGTAGCACAAGTCAGATACATTTGAAAAGTTCAAAGAGTATCCTGCTGAGGTTGAGAACTAGTTAGGTAAAAGCATCAAAATTCTATGATCAGATCGTGGAGGAGAATACCTTGATAGAGATTTCGAGGAATTCTTAGTTGAGCATGGAATTGTTTCACAGCTCACAGCACCTGGAACACCACAATAAAATGGTGTTGCAGAAAGGAGAAATCGAACCCAACTAGACATGATAAGATCAATGTTTAGTTATAGCACTCTACCTAGTTCATTCTGGGGGTATGCATTGCAAACTGCAATGTATATCCTGAATGTAGTTCCTTCTAAGTCTGTTTCTAAGACTCCCTTAGAGTTGTGGAATGGTCGTAAAGCTAGTTTGCGACATTTTCGCATATGAGGGTGTCCGACACATGTGCTAAAGAACAAGACTACTAAGTTGGAACCACGTTCACATGTGTGCCTATTTGTAGGCTATCCTAAGGAAACTAGGGGTGGATTCTTTTATAGTCCAGAAGATAATAAAGTATTTGTGTCGACAAATGCTACATTTCTTGAGGAGGATTATATGAGAGAGTTCAAACCTCGAAGTAAAGTGTTACTTGAGGAGTTACTTGCTGGTACCACCAGTACACCATTGTCAAATGTTGACAAAGACATAACTGTTGGGTTTTCTAGGTCAAACCAAGATCAATTAAGCAAGAAATCATGTGAATACTACAAAGTAAGAATGCGGAAAATACTCACTTTGATCGGTTTTGGATGTAGAAGATAACAAAAATTCCAAGCCTTTGTGTTGTGCTCCAAGCTCCTCTTTGATATATGTTGAGCTTCCAAGCTTGTCCTTGAATTCCAAACTCATGGATTGGTTTCCGTATAACCTTTGTATAACTCTTTATGTGCTAGCAATGGAAGAAATTTGCAACAAAATCTTCCTATTTCTTCTTACAACTTTCGGCCAAGCCAAGATGAAGGAGAGGGAGAGGCTCACGGTTTTGAGAGAGTTTTGGGAGAGGAGAGAGTTTTTTGTTTTTCAAAAACTTATGTCAAAAGTCTCACACAATTTTTGGTATATGCTTTTCCAAAAAGCTTAACTAAAATTGGAGGGAAAATTGCATTAAAGTCTCTCAACTACTCCCATCACTCAAAATGACTAGATGTCAATCACCAAAAAGGTGACAAGACTTCCATCACTTAAAGTGACTAAAGATGTGACTCGCGATGTGACTTGTGGGCTCCACTTAAATTCAAAATCTGAGTGGGCCCGTAAACACATTCCGGGCTCGGGATCGTTAATTCCGAATTAATGAATTTTCCGTTGTGACGTAATTAAATCAAATTTAATTAAATAATTATGTCTAGCAAAATTACTATTCACGTCGCTTGCGAATTAATTCTAAATTAATTCGTTCACCCGAATTAAAATCTAATTTTAATTCCGCGTCGAAATCTATTTTCGTATAATATATCGAATATATTATTTTATCGATTAATTCCATATTAATCGTTTTTCTCTCTTCAAATAGTATTTTATCCTAGATAAAATCTCTCCGCAATTAATCATAGATTAATTTTCTCTCTCTATTAATTAATCCAGATTAATTATATTCGAGTCATACGTCATCGGTGAATTTTCGGGAAGCGACCCATGAGATCCCTGGATATGTTGGCAATAAATCCGGTTGTCGGAATATCCAAACACGTGCGTACAATGTACCACGTTCTTACCGATTTACAAGACATGGTTGGCTTCTAGCAAAGCACCGTGCCTACCAAATTCTCCAGAAATATTCTTTTAAGGAATATGTAATCTATGTCAGGCGTAGTATATGTAGTATTGCGTATTACGATCCAGTATCGGATGTCACATGTAAGGCCTGGGGCTGAAATTGTGTCTGTCCCGTACGAAGTAAATATCAGATCTTTGGTAACTAGTCTCTATAATCGGATAAGCATGACCTAGTCATATTATCCCGATGACTGCAGTACATAAGAGTACTAGTTCCGTATCCTACGTGATCATCATCTCCATATGACTGGAGTGATACTTCCATCTTGACATCACACCCAATACAATACGATTCTCAATATACCCAGAAGAGGCGTACACAGAACCTGTTAAAGTCCCGGATGACAAAAACCAAAGTATATTGATTGTCGCAAGTATTAGCGATGCAAGTCTCAAGTTAAGACCAAATACATCTACCTTGATTCGGACTCCCATAGACACATAGTCATACTACCGATGGGATTCTGAGGGGTCTATCCAGAGCGAAGCTGTTCCCGTACCATCGGTAAACACAACCTAATATTACACTTGCATGAGTATCCAATACCCAAATATATGAGAACTATGTCATTATGCTCCCACAATGCACACAAATGCAATACTAGTCTATTCCGCATTATCGATGTCCAATCTCGATAATACTACGACTAGGGATATTTTGATGATTAAACCTTAGTGGATTAATACTGTCTCATATCTTATTAATCCGGAACTAATCATATGGACTTTTATCATTTATATATCTCGGTAATCCAATTACAAATGATAAAAGAGCAATTTCCTTTGTCACATAGTTAATTTGTACAACAACACCATGTTTTGTACAAATAGTGATGCTATGGGTCATAATTGTCCAACAATCTCCCACTTGGCCTATAGCCAATCACTCAAGTGTCATACACTTGAACTATGTACGGGTCACTCAAACTTCTGCTGAGAAACTGCTTTCGTCAGCAGATTTGCAAGGTTATCATCTGATGCGATTTATACAATCATCACATCGCCACGATGTATGATCCGACGAATCAGTTGAAACCATTTGAAGTACATACTTGGATCGTTGATGAGACCATTAATTCTTTAGCCTGCGCTGAGGCCTAGCTCAACTGCTAACAGAACTATACCTAATTTGATTAGGATTACATAGATCCAAAATGCTTCTTTTGCTGCCTTAGCTGCAGTAATATTCTGCTTTTGTTGTTTATTCGGCAACAGTATCTTGCTTGGAAGATTTCCAGCTCACTATTCTATTATTCAAACTATTTAGTATCCTTATTACGACCTATAGTAATTTTTATCGGTTAGGAAACTTGCAACAGTGAACCCAGTCACTTCAAGTTCTCCTTCTCCATAGCTTAAGAAAGCATCCTTAGTTCTTCTAAGATACTTAAGGATGTTCTTAACATCAATCCAATGACCATCACCTGGATTGGCCTGATTGTGACTCCATATTCTCAAAGCATATGAGAGACCAGGTTGCGTACATATATTTCAATGTACGAGTTCTCGGAGAGTGCCAACAATTTTTAGATCTATCTCAGTAGATCCTTATTCCTAGAATAAAAGTTGTCTCTCCCAAGTAATCTACGAAGAATTTTAATGAAAGCCAAGCTTTCACCGATTGTATTATGGGAATGTCATTTCCAAGAAATGACATGTCATCATTTTATAGGACAATCACTGTCAGTGCGCTCCCACTAACCTTCTTATATACACAAGAATCATCTTTGTTTTGAATTAAATCATATACCATTATGATTACATCAAAACGATGGTTACAAGAACATAATGCTTACTTCAATCCATAAATGGATCGAATTAACTTGCAAACCTAGTTTGCATGTTTAGGTAAGACAAAACCGTCAGGATGTTGTAAACATCCTCCAAAAGGTTTCCGTTTAAGGAAAGTGTTTTTGACGTTCAGTCGCCATATTTCATAAATGAAACATGCAGCATTACCAAGCATTATCCAAATGGATTTAATCATGGCAACAGGTAAAAGGTTTCATCGTAATCAACACAATGTTGATAGCGATACATTTTCGCTACAAGCCTAGCTTTGTACATTTTTGTTGTTGCCAACAATGTTTGTCTTCCTTGAAGACTTATATAGTACCAATAGGCACAATGCCTTTCGGTACATCAACCAGTGTCCAAACTTGGTTGATATACATGGAATCCATTTCGGACTTCATGACACTTTGCCATGAAATGAGTCGATACCTTGTATCACTTCCTCATACGTAGCCAGTTCGTATTCCTCAATAAGATTGACATCTTCATGAGGTGAGATCAGAAACTCATACCTCCCAGGTTGTTTTCTGACTCTCTCCGACTTACGCGGTTCTTGTGTATTCGAAGATTGTGGTACAGTTTCATCCCTCATGAACTGTTTGTGTTCCATTAAGGAATCGATGCCTGGAACAGTATTACTCTGATTTTCATCGAGTTTTACTTTCCTCCCACTTACCACTGCATATAGGTATTCCTCTTAGGAAAACCGCATGGAGAGCAACAATTATATTATTCTCTTCTGAGTTGTATAAGTACTATACTTTGGTTTCCCTAGGATAACCAATTACAAATTAGGCACTTATCCAATTAGGGTTCTGGTTTGGTATCATCCGAACATATGCCCAACATACCCAAATCTTCAGGAATGAGAAAACCTGATTTATTTCCTGTTCATATCTAATATGAAATCTGTCTAACAGATTTTCATGGAACCTTATTCAAAATAAGTTTTGCACTATTTTATGCATATCCCTAGAAGGAAAATGGTAGCTTAGAGCGACTCATAATTAACCTTACTATGTCCAACGAAGTTCGGTTTCTCTGTTCGGACACACCATCAAATTGAGGTGTTTCGAGAGGAGTCATTTATGAAAGAATACTATACTATTTCAATATTCGAGAAACTTATTGCTTAAGTATTTTCCACCACGGTCTAACCTTGACGGTTTAATACTTTATCCAGTCTGTCTATTTACTTCGAGTTGAAACTCTAAAAGTTTCTGACTTGTGTTTCAAAAGAAACACATAACCATAACGTGATGCCACATCCGTAAAGGTTACAAAGTGTTCATATCCACCTCTAGCCTAGCTACATATGGGCCCACTTACGTCACTATGAAGGAGGGCTAACAGATCGGTGGCACTTGCACTTTTACCAAGTAAAAGATGTTTTAGGCACTTTGCCTAATAAACTAGATTCGTAGACATCATTTGATTAGAATCAAATCCATCATAGTACCCACTCTTCGAAAGTGTGGATATACGAGTCTTGTTAATGTGTTCCAGACAACAATGCCACAAATAAGTCTCATCTGATTAAATCAGTTTGAGCTATTTGTTTGTCATGTTATACGATTGAGATTCATTTATATTCAAAATATAATACTGTTATTCACATCTATTGTGTTTATCTCAATATCATCTTTATAAAATAAAACACTTAGTGTTCTAGAATATAAAAGTATACCCGCAACGGATTAAACTTAGATATAGAGATAATGTTTCTAGTCAAACTAGATACATTATAACAGTTTCCTAATTTAAGTACATGCCCCAAAGGCAGTTCCAAAACTTAAGTTTCTACGGTTAAAACAGTGACTCTTGTCCCATTTCTGACTCGCAGATAGATCTCAAATGAAGTCAGTCTCCTGCTTGTCAGTAGATCCTACACATCAGTACATATTTATGTACCACATTTAGTATCAAAAATCCAATTTTGCAACTAATAGTGAACATGTTTATGACAAACATACTTGAAGCCGGAGCCTTGCCCCGCCTTCACTTCCTTCATGTCTTCCATGTCCATACGGTAGTCACGCTTCAGTGACCCCGTTTGCCACAATTTAGGCAGACATCTTGGGATATGTCATTTGTCTTCCCATAAGACTATGATGATTTTGCCTTTGCCCTTTTCCACACCCCAGAAGCCTTCAACCAAGCCTTCAGCCAAGCCTTGGCCTTCTGGGATGTCGAAGTAAGATGCGCCTTGCGCTTCTTGCCCTTTTGCAAACTCTGGATTTTTCTCCTTGAGCATAGCCATTAACTCTCCAAGAGTTTTCTATTGCAATTAGTACTTCTAAGATCTAAGTATAGATCTATGAAGATCCTTCAATTTCAATATCATACTATAAGGATTTAATCCTTAGTTCTGACGAAGACATTAAGGAGTCTTTGCGGCAAGCATAACGAATTGAGCACTAAAGTTATCATTACATGAATCTTCCAAAGATCATGTTCTACTATTTGCTCAACTCCGGGCTTAGGCCCGAGATGTCATTCTATCAAATAGAATAACTTCTCAGTTCCCAGGACTATCCTGAGGTGTTATTCCCAATCTGAAAATTGGAGCCGTTTAAAGACATTTTCACCCAGGATTATGTTTTAAACGCTAATCTTTCAGTTATCTTGATTCCAATAGTCTAACTATTCAATAAACGATTTCGAGTACAATTGAATATAATGATTACTATAGTCTAACTATATAATCAACTATAATTTGATTGGTTAAATTCAAATATATTGATTACTATCAATTATATAATCAACTATAAATTGAAGTAGTTTGAATACAGTCCAACTGTTTAATTTTAAAATAACAATTAAATATTTAAATAATGACGAAAAATGAAATGAGCGCGTTTTGGCAAGTATCTAAACGAAATTGCAAATTTAATACTTGCCTCTCACTATTTTTCGGCGAGCCTCTAACTCTCTGTTGAGTACTCGGGAAACCTAGTTTCCTAGTAGGCTAGGATCCCGTTAAATAACACACAACCTTGACTTTGGCCAACAAATTGTATGATATTTAACTAGGTAGACCTCTAAGATCAATTGGATCCCATCTAATTCCTAGATCCAGTAGGTGGACATCCAAGTCCGAAACATATATCTAATATATGCCAATATATCCAATATATTCCCTAACCTTTTTCCTCTGAATCATCTAAGCCTTGGCTTTGGCACAACAAGCTTAATGATTCCAGTTAAGCGGGACCCATTAACTTTGGAAAGCTTCGTAATCGATGTCGATGGACAAGAAGTGATCTTGACTTTGGCCAACAAATCACAACTTGGACAAGACATGCGATATGGAACAAAGCCTTCATGATTCAAACACATCCGCGATGGACAAAGGTCTTGACTTTGGCCAACAAACCAGTGCCAATCTTGGATCTTGAGAATGAATCATTCAATGGAAGGAAAACGCTTAATATTTGTTGAGGGTTTTTCACATAATTGGCAACCAATTAATTATCTTTGATTAGGTCTCATCATACACCCTTAAACATGCATTCTAAAAACATAATAAGGCGCGGTAAATAAATTAATAATGATATGCGGATGGATATTTAAAACATTTTGTTCCTAGAACAAATCTCTCTATTTCCTCTCTCCCGCTAGCACTATTCATACTTCTACCCAATTACATAACACTTCTAAAGAAACCTCATTTAGATTGAGGGGAATAGGTGAGAAGAGAAATACAAAGAATCAAGAGGTAATGGGCTGGACACGCAGGTCCAATTTAATAAATTCTAAATTTATTACAACAATTTCCAAAATTGCACTCACCCATTAATATCCATCCTATATACATTATTCATACATCACATCCATGTATTCACACAAAGCATGTTATCAATCAATCTAATCCAATTAATTAATCTTTGATTAATGACCATCCAATGTTCAAACAATGATTTGATTTGCGCGAGTCCAACTCGTTTAAGAATAAGTACTCAAAGTATGAATTCTTGAATTATATCGAACTACAATATTAAATCCAATTTAATTTGTATTCAATACTAATTCTTTATTTAATTCCAAATTAAATAATTACACTTTAAATGTGCCTTTTAGACTTGGATTCCAAATCCAATCTTATGGGTCTCAAAGGCCCAATTAACATCCAATGTCAATTTAATTAAAGTCTAATGGGCTTTCAATTAATTTATCAAGGCATGGACTTTGGCAACCAAAGCCCAATAAGGAATCACCCTTTGCCACAAAATTAATTTTGGCCCATTAGGCCCAATTAAATTATAAGGGCCCAATTATCATATTTGGACTTTATGGAAATGGTTTTAGGCCAAATTGGATCCAACCAATTATCCTAAACCAAACTTGGCCCAACCAAGCCCATTAAGCCCAAATACAACTTTATTAGCCCAATTCCAAATTAAGCCTTATTAATTAAATTCCAATATTCCTAATATCACAATTCAATTAACTAAAGTGTATTAGCCATAATTAATTAGTTAAATCAATATTTCCAAAACACCAATTACATTAATTAATCATGCTTTAATTAATCAACTTATGTCCAACACAAATTGAAGCAAAATCAATTCCAACATGCTTCCTATAGCTCACGGCAATAATGGACTTTTTATATCAATTTTGATTTTAATCCAAATAAATCACAAACTAATATATCTCATGCATTTTAAACACATCCAATTGTCTAAAATTCAAAAATCACCAAGAGCTACAAATAGGTTCACATTCGGCCAAGCCTCAAAATTTGGGGAAAATTAATCCAATTAATTTTTCATCAAATTGATCATGCACAACTCAAAGTTAACATATTAAAGTATGCTCAAACAAACAATTTGAATAAAACATGCTCAAATCAAAAATACCCAAATCAATGTTTAAGAACCCTAAATTCAATTTCATGCTCAATAATGGCTCTGATACCGTTGTTGGGGTTTCTAGGTCAAACCAAGATCAATTAAGCAAGAAATCATTTGAATACTACAAAGTAAGAATGCGGAAAATACTCACTTTGATCGGTTTTGGATGTAGGAGATAACAAAAATTCCAAGCCTTTGTGTTATGCTCCAAGCTCCTCTTTGATGTATGTTGAGCTTCCAAGCTTGTCCTTGAATTCCAAACTCATGGATTGGTTTCCCTATAACCTTTGTATAACTCTTTATGTGCTAGCAATGGAAGAAATTTGCAACAAAATCTTCCTATTTCTTCTTACAACTTTCGGCCAAGCCAAGATGAAGGAGAGGGAGAGGCTCACGGTTTTGAGAGAGTTTTGGGAGAGGAGAGAGTTTTTTGTTGTTCAAAAACTTATGTCAAAAGTCTCACACAATTTTTGGTATATGCTTTTCCAAAAAGCTTAACTAAAATTGGAGGGAAAATTGCATTAAAGTCTCTCAACTACTCCCATCACTCAAAATGACTAGATGTCAATCACCAAAAAGGTGACAAGACTTCCATCACTTAAAGTGACTAAAGATGTGACTCGCGATGTGACTTGTGGGCCCCACTTAAATTCAAAATCCGAGTAGGCCCGCAAACACATTCCGGGCTCGGGATTGTTAATTCCGAATTAACGAATTTTCCGTTGCGACGTAATTAAATCAAATTCAATTAAATAATTATGCCTAGCAAAATTACTATTCACATCGCTTGCGAATTAATTCTAAATTAATTCGTTCACCCGAATTAAAATCTAATTTTAATTCCGCGTCGAAATCTAATTTAGTATAATATATCAAATATATTATTTTATCGATTAATTCCAAATTAATCGTTTTTCTCTCTTCAAATAGTATTTTATCCTAGATAAAATCTCTCCGCAATTAATCCTAGATTAATTTTCTCTCTCTATTAATTAATCCCAGATTAATTATATTCGAGTCATACGTCATCGATGAATCTTCGGGAAGCGACCCATGAGATCCCTAGATATGTTAGCAGTAAATCCGGTTGTCGGAATATCTGAACACGTACGTACCCTGTACCACGTTCTTATCGATTTACAAGACATGGTTGGCTTCTAGTAAAGAACCGTGCCTACCCAATTCTCCAGAAATATTCTTTTAAGGAATATGTAATCTATGTCAGGCGTAGTATACGTAGTATTGCGTATTACGATCCAGTATCGGATGTCACATGCAAGGCCTGAGGCTGGAATTGTGTCTGCCCCGTACGAAGCATATATCGGATCTCTGGTAACTAGTCTCTATAATCGGATAAGCATGACCTAGTCATATTATCCCGATGACTGTAGTACATAAGAGTACTAGTTTCGTATCCTACTTGATCATCATCTCCATATGACTGGAGTGATACTTCCATCTTGACATCACACCCAATACACTACGATTCTCAATATACCCAGAAGAGGCGTACACAGAACCTGTTAAAGTCCCGGACGACCAAAACCAAAGTATATTTATTGTCGTAAGTATTAGTGATGCAAGTATCAGGTTAAGACCAAATACACCTACCCTGATTCGGACTCCCATAGACACATAGTCATACTACCAATGGGATTCCGAGGGGTCTATCCAGAGCGAAGCTATTCCCGTACCATCGGTAAACACAACCTCATATTACACTTGCATTAGTATCCAATACCCAAATATATGAGAACTATGTCGTTATGCTCCCACAACGCGCACAAGTGCAATACTAGTCTATTCCGCATTATCGATGTCCAATCTCGATAATACTTCGACTAGGGATATTTTAATGATTAAACCTTAGTGGATTAATACTGTCTCATAGCTTATTAATCCGGAACTAATCATATGGACTTTTATCATTTATATATCCCGGTAATCCAATTACAAATGATAAAAGAGTAATTTCATTTGTCACATAGTTAATTTATACAACAACACCATGTTCTGTACAAATAGTTATGCTATGGGTCATAATTGTCCAACAATAACACCTTCTACATCTGAAAGTCAGATGCAAGTTTATCAGGATACCATACCACCTAGATGTAGTGGGAGGGTTGTAAGACAACCTGAACGCTATCTAGGAAATGGTGAGGTGCAAGTTATTGCATCTTGTGATGGTATAGATGATCCATTGACCTATCATAGTACTATGGAAGATACTGATAAAGAGGAATGGCTCAAAGCCATGAACCTCGAGATGGAGTCTATGTACTCTAACTCAGTCTGGGAACTTGTAGACCAACCTAATGGAGTAAAACCCATAGGTTGCAAGTGGATCTACAAGAGAAAAAGAGGAATAGATGGGAAAGTACAGACTTTCAAGGCTAGGCTAGTGGCAAAGGGTTATACCCAAAAAAGAGGGAGTTGACTATGAAGAAACTTTCTCGCTAGTAGCCATGCTTAAATCCATCGGGATTCTTCTTTCCATTACCGCATATTATGACTATGAGATTTGGCAAATGGATGTCAAGACTGCATTCTTGAATGGTAATCTTGATGAGAGTATCTATATGGTACAACCAGAGGGGTTCATTACCCAAGGTAAAGAGCAAAAAGTTTGCAAGTTGCAAAGGTCCATTTATGGACTTAAGCAAGCATCTAGATCTTGGAACATAAGGTTTGTACTACGATCAAGTCTTATAACTTTGAGCAGAACATCGATGAGCCTTGGGTCTATAAGCGCATCATTGATGGGAATGTGGTTTTCCTTGTGTTATACGTTGATGATATTTTACTCATTGAGAATGATGTAAAGATATTATCGGATGTGAAAATCTGGCTAGCTAACCAATTCCAAATGAAAGATTTGGGAGAGGCAAGTTATGTACTTGGGATCCAGATCATTCGGGATCGTAAGAAACGAGTGTTAGTAATCTCTCAAGCAACCTATATCGACAAGATTCTTGTGCGATTTGGTATGCAGAATTCCAAGAAAGGTAATTTACCTTTCAGGCATGGAATTCATCTGTCTAAGGAACAATCGCCTAAGACACCTCACGTAGTTGAAGAGATGAAACATATACCCTATGCTTCAGCAGTTGGAAGTCTTATGTATGCTATGTTATGCACGAGACCGGACATCTGTTTTGCAGTGGGAGTAGTCAGTAGGTTTCAATCCAACCCAGGATTAGATCATTGGGTAGCGGTGAAACATATTCTCAAGTATCTTCGGAGAACGAGAAATTATATGCTTGTATATACAAGTCAAGATATGATTTTGAGAGGATATACAGACTCTGATTTTCAGACGGATGTCGATTCTAGGAAATCAACATCTGGATCAGTGTTCACCGTAGGTGGTGGGGCTATAGTATGAAGGAGCATTAAGCAATCTTGTATTTCTGACTCCACCATGGAGGCTGAATATGTAGCAGCTTGTGAAGCAGCTAAGGAAGCAGTCTGGCTCCATAAGTTCTTGGTAGATCTGGAAGTTGTTCCAGATATGGATAAAACACTCACACTTTATTACGATAATAGTGGTGTAGTGGCGAACTCCAAAGAACCGAGAAGCCACAAGAGGGGTAAGTATATTGAGAGGAAATATCACCGCATCAGGGAAATAGTGCAGAGATGAGATGTCGTTGTCACGCAGATTCCATCCGCAGACAACCTGGTTGATCCGTTTACAAAGACCTTATCGGCTAAAGTATTTGAAAGTCACCTAAATGGTTTAGGATTACATGACATGTCTCATTTGCTCTAGTCCAAGTGGGAGATTGTTGGGATTTATGTCCTAGAGCTTCATGTATTGTAAACGGAATTGATTTTTGTAATAATAATAAATGCATTATTCATTTTATCAAAGTTGTTTGATTTATATCGCATATTGTCCAATTGCCTTGTTTACCTTGATTACTCTTGTACCTTTAGACTTAGTGTATGTTTGATGCACAAGAGGATTTAAGTCTAAAGTTAGTAATCTAAATAGTCCATAGAGAGCAAACAAAGAGGGTACTTTGTTTGTGGTATATCTATAGCTGCGGTCCATTCTATACTTGTATGACGACCTTGATCCGGGATCGTTCATGTAGTGACATGGGAATGAAGGCACCTTGTATGATAAGATCATATAGGACTGGACTCAGATAAATACAAATTTCTTTTAATATCTGTTAACAAAAGAAATTCATTTTATCTAATAAATGGTCATATATGGATTCGATCTTAATCCTGAGTGTATTACGAACTCCTGCATGACAGGCTATGTCCTTTGATTTACTATGGTGAGGTTGGTGTTGCATTCCCGGCCAATAACTACGTATTTTGGGGATATGGTTTGGTATGTACCTGGGAACGTTTTACATAGATATGGAATTCACTCATTCTTACGAGAAGCAGATGAATATCTCTTTTAAGAGTTGATTCGGGACTTGAATAATTTGAGCACTCAACTTTTCTATTACGAATATAAAGTATTTTATATTCATAATTGTTATGAATTAATTATTCATTATAGAATCAATGGTGCTTAAGAGACAAAATATATAGAGGGGTTTAACGGACTTATGACCCAGCTCTATTTATGACATATTCGTGAAGGGCTATATCCATATGTAATGACTATATTGATGGACACCGAAAATGTTCGGTTTACTTAATCCATCTACGGTAACGGGAGTTCAACTTTGAGTTTTTAGTGGAATAACGCGGAGTTAATAATTCGTAATATTTGATTAAAGAGTTTGATTAATATTTTGGAATTATTGGAGCTCGGAACCGTAGGTCCATTTGGTCCCCGTGCTAGCTCTATTAACTGTAGCAAACCTAATATAATTAGATTGTCAAATTATATGCTCACATTATATTTATTTATATATTATTAATAAGATTAATAATATTTATTATCACAAATGAAAACTATGTTAAATTAGTTTAACTTAATGTTTTCTAGAATTCTTTGATTATGAGATAATCAAGTCTTGATTATGAGATAATAATGTTAGTAATAATTATGAGATAATTACTACAACATAATTGAAGGTAAATAAATCATTATTAATATATTAATTTTTATTTACCATTGGAGACAAAGCCATATGGCTTACCATGTCATCCAAGCAATTATGTCTATTAGGTGGCTTGGATACACCTAATAGTTTTGTCATTAGCTAATGCATTTTATTCTTTGGTATGGCCTCCACATTTATGTGTTTGCCATTGAAAGAAAGTATTGAATGCTTAATGACAAAGCCATTGTCTTTATCTTAACATTTTTTATGTTTTGGTATGGCATTCACATTTTTGTGTTGGCCATTGCAAGAAAGCATTAGATGCTTAATGACAAGGTTAGTTGGCTTGTGTAAGAGAATATAATCTCTACCATTTCTCTCATTTCCTAAGGTTAACACTTTTCATTCATTCACACAATTGTTGTGAGAAAAGATTTGAGAGAAAATAGAGAGAGTTCTAGCATTCACAAGTGTTGTGAAATTCCTAAAGCCAAACACCATTGTGACATCTTAAATCTCTAAATAATTTAGAGGTTTAATCTTTGTGAGTGAAGCCCACACTTCGGTTTGTTGGTTTTGAGTCATAGTTCGGAAGATCGAGTGGTTGATCCAAGTGTTGGACACCAAATGATTGATCTTGGCTACTACAACAAAGGGAGAAGGCAAAGAAAATTTTGAAGATCCATACCGGACCCAGTGCCACCACAAATAACTTCCGCCGCGCTAAGGAAAGTCGTTTCCTACATTGTATGTAGACGACATCCTTATCATTGTGAATGATATATGATTGATGAAAACTATGAAAGCTTACCTTTGCAAGAACTTCTCCATGAAAGACATGGGTGAAGCTTCATATATACTGGGTATAAGGCTCTACCGAGTTAGAGTTATGAAGCTTATAGGTTGGTCGAAGTCTACGTATATAGATAAAATATTAGAAATGTATAGTTTTACCAACTACAAGGCGGTAAATGTACCTTTCCGATACGACATATATCTTCGAAAAAAATGACACCTCGGACTGAGGAAGAAAGAGTTGGAATGTCTAACTTGCCATATGCTTCTTGTATTGGAAGCATTATGTATGTTCTGCTATGTACAAGAGCTTACATCAGTTTAAGTGTTAATCTGATCCGGATAATGATCATTAGACAGCCGTGAAACATATCCTGAAATATCTTAAGAGTACTAAGGATAAGTTTCTCATATATTGTGAAGATGAGATACAAGTTAAGGGTTATACAGACTCCAACTTCTAGGGAGATCCAAATGATAGAAATTCTACATCTTGATATAAATTTACCCTTAATGGTGGTGTAGTTAGTTGACGATGTTCAAAGCAAGGCTCAACAGCTGATTCCACCGCTAAGACGGAATTTATAGCGGCTTTAGAAATCGCTAAAGAATCTGTTTGGATTAAAAAATTTATCACAGAACTTGGCATTGTGCCTAGTATTACAGATTCGATCCCATTGTACTGTGATAAAAACGGAGCCATTGCGTAGGCTAAGGAGCTGAGAGCGCATTCCAAGTCTAAACAAGTATAAAGGAAATATCGTGTGATTAGATAGATTATTGAACAAAAAGACATAGTGGTCTTGATGGTTTAAGGACAAGACAACATAGCAGACCCGCTTACTAAGGCCTTAATACCGATGTTATTTGATAAACATATGGAGGAGATGAGACTATGGTATTATCCGAATTAGCACTAAGCAAGTGAGAGTTTGTTGAAGTTGGTGCTTGGAGCGTCAATCCGAATAATGTATTGTACATTATATTTTATTATTTATTAATAAAATAACTACGTTTTCATTTCAAACCTTATTAATTGTAATCTCATTGTGCATATTAGATTTATATGTAAATATGCAAAGAATGACATCGATCTCAGAATAGTCATTTAGTAATACTGGAGACTAAGCGGTTCGACATTGGGATAGTATTACTATTATAAATTATTCTTAAAGAAAATATTTATAGTCGTTGGTTTTGGAATACGGTCGAATTCCTATAACCTAGAAGACTAGCACATGTCGTATATTGGAATTAGAGTTCCAATGGTTTAACTCGATATACCATGAGCTTTGGAAGCTCATATAGACGTGTAGGTATTTGTTGGAGCGAATACTGAACGACTCACAAGTGATTCCTAATAGTTGGAAGTACACACCACCGTCAATAGGAATATCCTCGAGTCGAGTAACATATGTGATCCTTTGACTATATGATAACATTGATTTTGTGTGAGATCATCCACACTTAGATGCCATGTATGTCAGAAACCTTTCATGGTATGGCCTTATATGTTCATCTGGTCCAATGAACTCGTTAATCAAGTGTGTATCAAGATATGATCTGTCTTCCCGTATGTGTACTATAAGAGGTTTAGGTATCCATGTGAGTAAGTCACGATTCTTAAGACTTTGATGCCGAAGCCGATCACCTAGGGTGGATCGCATATATTAGAAATGGTTTCTGATTAGTTGTTAAGAATCGTGGACATGTCGACATGAGATCTACGTCTCAGAAACTTGACAGTGTAATGTATGTTTCCTAAGCACAACTCGGATAGCCTACGACGGAGAAATTGTTAAACATATGTGATGACCTCGACTTGTATAGTTCAGAAAGGTCGTTCATGTTCTTCGTGAATTTGGAGGTGGCTGAATTGCGTACATATAAGCTAGGCTTATATGACAAATGTGTCTAGACTTAGAGAGTCTCATGATATAAAGTGTACTCGTTGAGTACTTGGGTAGCCGATAATATTTGATATTATAAACTAAAATAATTAAGTGTTATTGGATAACATTAATTATTTAATTTGAACCAATTGAATTTAGTGGATTAATCCAAAATTACACAAAGGCTTTGTTGTAAAGTCATAAATATCTCTACCATTGGAGGATATTTTGGTAATTATAAATATGCATTTATAGGTATATTTGGCTTGATTTAATTGGATTAAATCAAAGTGTTAGACAATAAACTAATCCACTTATTAAACTATGTCTTGATTTAATTGGATTAGTCAAAGTGGTATACAAAGGTGATTTGTCACACCTAATTATATATATTTGGATAAATTGGATTAAGCCCACAAATAAGTTGATCGGAACTTTTATTAATTAAAAATTACCTAAGTTTTTCTATAAAATGCAAACTTGAGCAAGTTTTTAATCAAGTTTGAGAAAGCTACAACAAGCAAATGTTAGAGAAATTAACCTAAGTAAAAAAATTTGTTAGAGAAGCTTTGGAATTTCTCTACAACAATAAGGGGAAGAAGATTGTATTTTGAAATCAAGCTTGCTGGGTAAGTTTGATCATCTCCAAAAGCTATGTTTTCATTATTGAATTATCATTAGTGAGACATATATTATTGAATTATGTATTGGATATATAATAACATAGCTTGATGTTGAAATTAGGCTAATTAATTGTGTACGGATGCTTTGGAAGTATAAACACAATTTGCTTATGATTGGGAGAAAATATTTATGTTGGACATAAATTTTAAATTAGAGATTGGAACTCTAGATGAAAACTTGAAGTTATGGCTACCATTCTAGAATCACGTGACCACCTTTGAGTGACCTAAAATTATTCATGAGTCATTTCATTGTGGGATTCTAATATGATTTGTGTTTTGAATTCAAAATTTACGCCAGTGCATATTTAGAATAAATTTATGTTTTTGTAAAAATATTTGATATTTTAAAAAACTTGATTTTTGTTTTTATAATATGTGTTGATGTTGGTTTTAATATTAAAAATTATATTTGGGTGTTTGAAAGTGTTTAAGGTAGAATAGAAACAAATAGAGTAAAATACTGTATTTGCATTAGCTCTGTGGAAATTTTCCAGAGAGCTGATGCTTTGAAAGCATCGGTTAACAAAAAAAATGAATGGCAAAGAGCGAGTCGCGCACTAAAACTTGTTTTCTCCTGTTTTTGGGTTTCCGAACTCCGATTCAGTCTCGGTTTTTTCCTATAGACTCGTAATGGAATATAGTATTCCATTAAATTTTTAAAATTATACCGATGATAGATATCTACGGATTAGACCCACTTCCGCTGCACATGACACCTATCCGATTCTAGGGGTCCCACAATCGCCCCAATTATAATTTATAAAATTATACCAATGATAGATATCCACAAAAATTTTTTATGTGTACTCGCAAGTATGAACAAGTATTGGATCCATGTGCCATGGCTTATAGTGAGAGCAATTTGAACATTGACAACCCCCGATGATCCTTGGGAAAATTTGAAGCACCCAACACGACAGCCACGTCAGCAGTCTGGAAATTGACAATAGTGAGGGTGAAAATTATGATGATAGAGAGGAATATACCAAAAAATAAATGAGTGATTTTGTGATAATGGGAAAGTTAAAGTTGGTGTTAGTGGGGATAATGTTGTTGCTTGTGTGGCCTACACCAATGTATAGAATCAGATCTTTTTCAGATATTATCATTAATCAAAAAATTTGACCTAATTTAAAATCACTTTTTCAGGAATCCTTCTAGAGCCACCCAATTCGCAGATAAGTGCATCAGCCAAAGCAGCACACTCCGTGTATGTTATAAATGGATTGCTACATTTCCTGCAGTCACACTGGGGTCTTTTTAAGAGAGGTTATTTGGGTGACTGCATCAAATCAGCCTTGAAGAACTAGAGGGTCTTTTGGTCTCAGAGAAAAATGACTTCATCTCCATGAGCGTTTTTGTCAGTTTACTATTAGTAAATCTTTTTCATTTTATCAGTAGTCATGTTTGTGATTGGAAATTGGAATTAACCTTAAAAAAAAAAAAGAAAAAAAAAGAAATCCATTTGCAAGTTAATAGAAATTCACTCACTCCGTGTAAATATAAAGAAATCCATTAACAATTCAATAGAAATTCACTCACTCGGTGTGAACCTCCTATATTTTAAGAGAGGTTATTTGGGTCTTATTCAATAAAGCAAATTGGCACTTAAGAAAAAATAAAAAATAAAAAATAAATAAAAAGATTAAAAACATGAAACTAAAGTTCTCAGTTTTTTATTTTAAATTTGCAAAATGACTTTAGTTCAAAAAAAGTTATTGCAAGATGAGTTGCCTTTACTAGCAATACTAATGCTGATGTAATCAGTATCATGATACAGATTCGTTAGGATCTTAAACTTTAGCTCAAAATTGGAACATAAAACCTTCAATAAAAAAAAATATTATTTTTTTTCCTTATTACATTAGGTTTTAAATTTGGTCCATTCATAATCCATCTAAATTATTTTTTGTTCTTTTATTGGTTATAAACCATATTTTAGCCTATGACCTAAAAACTCACCACATGATTGTCCTATATAATTCATAACCAACCCCAGTACCCCACTCCGTTCATTGGAAAAAATAATATTTCTAGTTACCGCACCAACTATTTGTATTAATCTCGATTTCAAATGGATATGCCAATTGGATGATCTTCTGTAAAATAATAATAAAGTTTACAAAAGAAGAGAAATGAGAAGAATCTTTGTTGTTTTGTGGATGAATCATTCATTGATTTATGGGGTGTAGAAAGCAAGGCCATACTTTCATTGTATCTTAATGGTCATGGGTTCAAGTCACGAAAATAATATATTTTTAAAAATAATAATAAATTACTTGAGATAATGCAAATGGCTTTTTTGGCTTAAAGATAAAACCAAAGAGACAACATAAATTTGGTAATTATCTGGTTGATGGACTCACAATTTGAATGGCTAGTAACAGAAAGCAACATAATCTTCTGTTCTCCATTTCTTCAGAGTTCAGAACAAATTCGAGGGATGATGAATATGACAATGAACTGACGTTGATGGCAGTGAGAAAAATTGAAATATCCAGCTGCCATCTATTTTTGTTCTTCATTGTCAAAGATTGATTCCCATCATTATCACCATTTTCAAAGGTTTGATGTAACCACCAAAAATGACCAAAATAACTTTAGGTGTGAACTATTCATTTGTTGACAATTTGAGCCAGAATTTTACTATAATAAATAGAGAGCTCATTTAAGAGCTCAAAACATCACAACAATTAAGCTTCATTAAAAGAAAGCTTAGAGAGTGTAAAGAGAGTGAGTTTTTTAGTAAAGTTTCAGCACTTGTAAATTATGTTCTTGTAGTAATAGAATTAGGTTTTTCCTAATAAATACTCTTTAGTGATCAGAGAATCACAACAAGTGGTATCATAAGTTTTGGTTATATATTGGGGTCGTAAAACCGAAGAACGGAATTCAGTTCGGAAAATTCGGGTTTCGGGAAAGTTGTCAAAAATTATTTTTTAGCATACCATCAGTTTGTTCACGTCGAGACGAGCACAGTAGTATTTTCCGGTGATTAAACGAAGGCCAGACCTGCACGCACACGCCGCACGCACCTGGTAGAACACTGCTCATGCGTCGTCACTCTCACCACGCGCCTGTTGGACAATAATGACCCATAACATCACTATTTGTACAGAATATGGTGTTGTTGTACAAATTAACTATGTGACAAAGGAAATTACTCTTTTATCATTTGTAATTGGATTACCGGGATATATAAATGATAAAAGTCCATATGATGACCAAAATAACTTTAGGTGTGAACTATTCATTTGTTGACAATTTGAGCCAGAATTTTACTATAATAAATAGAGAGCTCATTTAAGAGCTCAAAACATCACAACAATTAAGCTTCATTAAAAGAAAGCTTAGAGAGTGTAAAGAGAGTGAGTTTTTTAGTAAAGTTTCAGCACTTGTAAATTATGTTCTTGTAGTAATAGAATTAGGTTTTTCCTAATAAATACTCTTTAGTGATCAGAGAATCACAACAAGTGGTATCATAAGTTTTGGTTATATATTGGGGTCGTAAAACCGAAGAACGGAATTCAGTTCGGAAAATTCGGGTTTCGGGAAAGTTGTCAAAAATTATTTTTTAGCATACCATCAGTTTGTTCACGTCGAGACGAGCACAGTAGTATTTTCCGGTGATTAAACGAAGGCCAGACCTGCACGCACACGCCGCACGCACCTGGTAGAACACTGCTCATGCGTCGTCACTCTCACCACGCGCCTGTTGGACAATAATGACCCATAACATCACTATTTGTACAGAATATGGTGTTGTTGTACAAATTAACTATGTGACAAAGGAAATTACTCTTTTATCATTTGTAATTGGATTACCGGGATATATAAATGATAAAAGTCCATATGATGACCAAAATAACTTTAGGTGTGAACTATTCATTTGTTGACAATTTGAGCCAGAATTTTACTATAATAAATAGAGAGCTCATTTAAGAGCTCAAAACATCACAACAATTAAGCTTCATTAAAAGAAAGCTTAGAGAGTGTAAAGAGAGTGAGTTTTTTAGTAAAGTTTCAGCACTTGTAAATTATGTTCTTGTAGTAATAGAATTAGGTTTTTCCTAATAAATACTCTTTAGTGATCAGAGAATCACAACAAGTGGTATCATAAGTTTTGGTTATATATTGGGGTCGTAAAACCGAATAACGGAATTCAGTTCGGAAAATTCGGGTTTCGGGAAAGTTGTCAAAAATTATTTTTTAGCATACCATCAGTTTGTTCACGTCGAGACGAGCACAGTAGTATTTTCCGGTGATTAAACGAAGGCCAGAACTGCACGCACACGCCGCACGCACCTGGCAGAACACTGCTCATGCGTCGTCACTCTCACCACGCGCCTGTTGGACAATAATGACCCATAACATCACTATTTGTACAGAATATGGTGTTGTTGTACAAATTAACTATGTGACAAAGGAAATTACTCTTTTATCATTTGTAATTGGATTACCGGGATATATAAATGATAAAAGTCCTTATGATTAGTTCCAGATTAATAAGATATGAGACAGTATTAATCACTATGGTTTAATCATTAAAACATCCCTAATCGTAGTATTATCGATATTGGACATCGATAATGCGGAATAGACTAGTATTGCACTTGTGCGTGTTGTGGGAGCATAACGACATAGTTCTCAGATATTTAAGTATTGGATACTTATGCAAGTGTAATAGGAGGTTGTGTTTACCGATGGTACGGAAACAGATCCACTCTGGATAAACCCCTCGGAATTCCATTGGTAGTATGACTATGTGTCTATGGAAGTCCGAATCAGGGTAGGTGTATTTGGTCTTAACCTGAGACTTGCACCGCTAATACTTGCGACAATCAATATACTTTGGTTTTGGTCGTCCAGGGCTTTAACAGGTTCTGTGTACGCCTCTTTTGGGTATATTGAGAATCGTAGTGTATTGGCTGTGATGTCAAGATGGCAGTATCACTTCGGTCATATTGGAGATGATGGTCACGTAGGATACGGAACTTGTGCTCTTATATGCTGCAGCTATCGGGATAATATGACAAGGTCATAGTTATCCGATTATAGAGACTAGTTACCAGAGATCCGATATATGCTTCGTACGGGGCAGACACAATTCCAGCCCCAGGCCTAACACGTGACATCTGATACTGGATCGCAATACGCAATACTACGTATACTACGCCTGATATACATTACATATTCCTTTAAGAATATTTCTGGAGAATTGGGTAGGCACGGTGTTTTGCTAGAAGCCAACCATGTCTTGTAAATCGGTAAAAATGTAGTACTAGGTACATACGTATTCGGATAGTCCGACAACCGGATTTACTGCCAACATATCCGGGGATTTTATGGGTCGCTTCCCGAAGATTCACCGATGACGTATGACTCGCACATAATTAATCTGGGATTAATTAGTAGAGAGAGAAAATTAATCTAGGATTATTTACGGAGATATTTTATCTAGGATAAAATACTATTTAAAGAGAGAGAACGATTAATTTGAAATTAATCAATAAAATAATATATTTGATATATTAAACGAAATTAGATTTCGACGCGGAATTAAAATTGAATATTAATTCGGGCGAACGAGTTAATTTAGAATTAATTCGCTAGCGACGTGAATAGTAATTTTGCTAGGCATAATTATTTATTTAAATTTGATTTAATTACGTCGCAACGGAAAATTCGTTAATTCGGAATTAGCGAACCTGAGCCCGGGAGTGTTTGCGGGCCCACTCGCATTTCAAATCAAGTGGGGCCCACAAGTCACATCACGCGTCACATCATTAGTCATTCTAGTGATGTAAGTCATATCAACTTTGAGTGATGTGATGGTTGTCACTTGTGAGTGATGTGAGGTGATTGAAAGGCTTTAATTGCCTTGTACAATTTTTGGAAAATGAGATATGTATTTGATTTTTGAAATCAAACACAACAAAAACAACTTCATCTTCTCTCTCTCTCTCCCTCATTCGGCCTTGGAGCCATTTTTCTTCTCTCAAATTTCTTGCCAAAGCCGAGAACAACAAGAAGCTTTAAGGAAAGATTTGTGGCAAATCTGTCAATGATGCTAGCACATCCAAGGAGTCATACAAAGGTGATAGGGAAACCCATTCATGAGCATGGAATCCATTATCAAAGCTTGGAGCTTGGAGCACACAAATGGGACCTTGACCGAACACACATGGAGCACAAAGAAGGACCTTGGCCGAGAGCATCAAGGAGGATTTTTTGTGTTCTTCGCATCACAAATCCGATCAAAGTGAGTATTTCCGCAACTTTACTTTGTTGTATTCGCACATTTCATCGCTTAATTTGATCTTGGTTTGACCTAGAAAACCCAACAATGGTATCAAGAGCCTTGTTTAAGCATGAAATTGATTTAGGGTAAAATTTGGGTAAAATTGATTTGAGCATGATTTGATGAAATTGTTTGATTGAGTATGCTTGAATGATGATAACTTAGAGTTATGCATGATCAATTTGATGAAAATTGAATTGGATTAATTTTTCCCCAAAAATTGGGCTTGGCCGAATGCATGTGGTACCCTAAAGTCATGGTAAGTTTTGTTCTTTTGATCATTGGATGAGTTGAAAGACTTGGGAAATGTTGATTTGAGATTCAATTGGATTGAAATCGGAATTGGACATTAAATCCCCAAATTGTCGTGAGCTATATAGCATGGAAATGATATGATTTTTTGATTCAATAATGTTAGACATGTGTTCATGATAATAAGCATGATTAATTATGTAAATTGATATTTTGGAAATGTTAATTAGACTAATTAACTATGGCTATACACTTTAATTGATTTAATTGTGATAATTGGAATATTGTGATTAAATTAATTGGGCTAAATTTGGAATTGGGCCAATAAAATTGTATTTGGGCTTAATGGGATTTGTTGGGCCAAGTTTGGTTTAGGTTAATTGGTTGGATCCAATTGGGCCCAAAACCATATCCATAAAGTCCAAATATGATAAAATAGGCCTTTAAAATTTTAATTGGGCATAATGGACCTAAATTGATTTTTGGCAAAAGGGTGATTCCTTATTGGGCTTTGGTTGCCAAAGTCCATGCCTTAAGAAATTAATTGAAAGCCCATTGGACTTTAATTAAATTAACATTGGATGTTAATTGGGCTTTGAGACCCGTAAAGATTAGATTTAGAATCTAAGTCGTAAAGGCACATTAAAAGTGTAAATTATTTAATTTGGAATTAAATAAAGAATTAGTATTGAATACAAATTAAATTGGATTTAATATTGTAGTTTGATATAATTCAAGAATTCGTACTTTGAGTACTTATTCTTAAACAAGTCGGACTCGCGCAAATCAAATCGTTGTTTGAACATTGGATGGTCATTAATTTCAGATTAATTAATTGGATTAGATTGATTGATAACATGTTTTGTGTGAATACATGGATGTGATGTATGAATAATGTATATCAGATGGATATTAGATGGGTGAGGGCAATTTTGGAAATTGTTGTAATAAATTTAGAAATTATTAATTGGACCTACGTGTCCAGCCTATTACCTCTTGATTCTTGTATTTCTCTTCTCACATATTACCCTCAATGTAAATGAAGTTTCTTTAGAAGTGTTATGTAATTGGGTAGAAGTAAGATTTGTGCTAGCGGGAGAGAGGAAAGACGAGAGATTTATTCTAGGAACAAGTTGTTTTAAATATCCATCCTCATATCATTATTAATTTATTACGCGCCTTATTATGTTTTTTAGAATGCATGTTTAAGGGTGTATGATGAGACCTTAACAAAGATAATTAATTGGTTGCCAATTACGTGAAAAACCCTCAATAAATATTAAGCGTTTTTCCTTCTATTTAATGATTCATTCTCAAGATCCAAGATTGGCACTAGTTTGTTGGCCAAAGTCAAGACCTTTGTCCATCGCGGATGTGTTTGAATCATGAAGGCTTTGTTCCATATCGCATGTCTTGTCCAAGTTTTGATTTGTTGGCCAAAGTCAAGATTATTTATTGTCCATCGACATCGATTACGAAGCTTTCCAAGGTCAATGGGTCCCGCTTAACTGGAATCATTAAGTTTGTTGTGCCAAAGCCAAGGCTTAGTTGATTCAGAGGAAAAAGGTTATGCAATATATTGGATATATTGGCATATATAAGATATATGTTTCGGATTTGGATGTCCACCTACTGGATCTAGGAATTGAATGAGATCCAATTTATCTTAGAGATCTACCTAGTTAAATATCATACAGCTTGTTGGCCAAAGTCAAGGTTGTGTGTTATTTAACGGGATCCTAGCCCACTAGGAAACAAGGTTTCCCGAGTACTCAACAGAGGGTTAGAGGCTCGCAAAAAAATAGTGGGACGCAAGTATTAAATTTGTAATTTCGTTTAGATACTTGCCAATACGCGCTCATTTCATTTTTCGTCATCAATTAATAAATATATTAGTTGGACTAATATTTAATCGTTGTTTTAATTAAACAGTTGGACTGTATTCAAACTACTTCATTTATAGTTGATTATATAATTGGATTATAATAATCAATATATTTGAATTTAACTAATCAAATTATAGTTGATTATATAGTTAGACTATAGTAATCATTATATTTAATAGTACCTGAAATCGTTGATTGAATAGTTAGACTAGAGCAATCAGGATAACTGAAAGATTAGCGTTTAAAACATAATCCTGGGAGGAAATGTCTTTAAAGGGCTTTAATTTTTAGATTGGGAAAAAACCTCAGGATAGTCTTGGGTCTTAAAAAGTTACTCTATTTGATAGAGAAACCTCTTGGGCCTAAGCCCGGAGTTGAGCAAATAGTAGAACATGATCTTTGGAAGATTCATGTGATGATAACTTTAGTGCTCAATCCTTTATGATAGATGCAATGACACTTTAATTCAGTCGTCAGAATTAAGGATTAGATCATTGTACCATGTGATGAAATTAAAGATCTTCATAGATTTATTCTTAAATCTTAGAAGTATAAATTGTAAAAGAAGCTCTTTTGCTCACGTATGTCAGAGGGTACATCTATCGAGCACTAGGTGTCGCAGATGATTACTGACATCGATCAGCTAGGTTAGTTGGGCATTACCTACGTGGTCGAGACTACCAAAGATTTGATCTTATAGTCTCTACCCGAAAGCTGGGGCAGGTTCATAATGAACCAAGAGTAAATTCTTAGAAAGTTGATGGCTATGCTCTATGAGGCAGAGCCAGAGCTTCTAAAATGAGCAAAGGAAAAATCATCACAGTCTTCTAGGAAGACAAAGGACATATCCCAAGATGTCTGCCTAAACTGTGGCAAACGGGGTCACTGGTGTTCGAAAATTATGACCCATAGCGTCACTATTTGTACAGATCATGGTGTTGTTGTACAAATTAACTATGTGACAAAGGAGATTGCACTCTTATCATTTGTGATTAGATCACCTAGATGTATAAATGATAGGAGGTCCTTATGATTTGTTCCTGGATTGAGAATGATATGAGACAGTATCAATCCACGAAGGATAAATCATTAAATATCCCTAGTCAGAGTATTATCGAGATTGGACATCGATGAATACGTAAAAGACTAGTATTACACTTGTGCGCGTTGTGAGGGCACAACGACATAGTTCTCAGATATTTGGGTATAAGATACTAATGCAAGTGTAATAGGAGGTTGTGTTTTACCGATGGTACGGGAAACAGCTTCGCTCTGGATAGACCCCCTCGGAATTCCATTGGTAGTATGACTATGTGTCTATGGAAGTCTGAAATCAGGGTAGGTGTATTTGGTCTTAACTTGATACTTGCACCGTTAATACTTGCGACAATCAATATACTTTGGTTGCGATCGTCCAGGGCTTTAACAGGTTCTGTGTACGCCTATGCTGGGTATATTGAGAATCGTAGTGTGTCAGGGCTTTAACAGGAAGTGTCACTCCAGTCATATGGAGATGATGATCGCGTAGGGATACAGAACTGGTTCTCTAAAAATGTTGCAACCGTCGGGATAATATGACTTGGTCATGATTATCCGATATTAAAGAGACTAGTTGTTCGTCATCCGATATATGCTTCGTACGGGGTAGACACTGTACCAGCCCCAGGCCTTGCATGTGATCATCCGATACTGGATCGAAATACACAATACTACGTATACTACGCCTGATATAGATCTTTTATTCCTGTAAGGATATTTCTGGAGAATTGGGTAGGCATGGCGCTTTGCTAGAAGCCAACCTTGTCTTGTAAATCGGTATAAACGTAGTATGAGGTACTTACGTGTTCGGATTGTCCGATGACCGAATTTGCTGCCAACATATCTAGGGATCTTATGGGTCGCTTCCCAAAGATTCACCGATGACGTATGACTCGCACTTTTAATTAATCTGGGATTAATAAGATGAGAGAGAAAATTAATCTGGGATTAATTGCGGAGATATTTTATCTAGGATAAAATATCATATAAAGAGAGATAACGATTAATTTGGGATTAATCGATTAATTAATATATTCGATATATTAAACGAAATTGGATTTCGACGCGGAATTAAAATTAGATTTTAATTCGGGCGAACGAATTAATTTAGAATTAATTCGTTAGCGATGTGAATAGTGACTTCGCTAGGCGTAATCATTTAATTACATCGCAACGAAAAATTCATTAATTTGAAATTAGCGAACCCGAGCCCGGGATTATTTACGAGCGCATTCGCATTTCGAATTCGAGTGCGGCACGCAAGTCAAATCAAGCGTCAAATCACATGTCACTTTGAGTGATGTGACACTTGATTGATTGATGTGATTGATTGAGTTGTTTGGTTGGTGTTTGAGTGTGGAACACTCAAGGTTGTTGGATTTCATTTAGTTTGACTTTTGAAAGTAAAAAGTGTATATGATTTTGATAAAAATCAATTACCTTTTTTAGGCAACAACTTAATACACAAAAATAACTCTCTTTCTCTCACGCCCTTTAGGGGCTGTTTTTCTTCTGTTCTTGGCAGCCCACTGCCACACAAGGAGAAATGGGAAGCAAGTTTTTGATTTTTGTGGCAAAAATCATAAGAGCTAGCACTCCGAGAGACATGCGAAGGTGATAGGGAATTCCACCCATGAGCCGGGAATCATTTGACAAAGCTTGGAGCTTGTTCAAGGAGCATCAATGGACGATTTTGGAGGGCTGTGACAATGAACTGCCGTGACAAGCATTGAGCAGGATTTCAAGTTTTGTTCATTACCGCATCGCTCAACCGATCGATGTGAGTATTCCGTAACTCCCTCGTATGTATTCACATGTGTTTCATGCTTGTTTATTGATCCTTGGGACCTTAGTAAACTCTAACAACTGGATGCGTGACTGCCGTATAGACAAGGCAGACATGAAGGAAGTGAAGACGGGCAAGGCTTCGGCTTCAAGTATGATAGTCATAAATTTGTTCACTATTAGTTTCAAAATTGGATTTTGATACTAAGTGTTGTACATAAATATATGTACTAATGTGCGGAATCTGCTGATTAGCAGGATACTGACTTCAGTTGAGATTGATCTGCGAATCAGAAACGGGATGAGAGTCGCTGTTTTAACCGTAGAAAACTAAGTTTAGGAACTACCCTTCGTGTATGTACTTAAATTAGGAAACTGTTATACTGAAACTAGTTTGACTAGAGACATCATCTCTATATCAGGGTTTAATCCGTTGCGGATATACCTTTATATTCTAGAACACTAAAGTATTTTATTTTATAAAGATGATATTGAGATGAGTACATTAGATGTGAATAACAATATTTATATTTTGAATATAAATGAATCTCAAACGTATAACATGACAAACAAATAGCTCAAACTGAATTAATCAGATGAGACTTATTTGTGGCATTATTATCTGGGACACATAAACAAGACTCGTATATCCACACTTTCGAAGAGTGGGTACTAGGACGGATTTGATTCTAATCAAATAATGTCTACGAATCTAGTTTATTAGGCAAAGTGCCTAAAACACCTTTTACTTGTAAAAGTACAAGTGCCACCGATCTGTTAGCCCTCGTTCATAGTGACGTAAGTGGGCCCGTGTCTAGCTAGGCTAGAGATGGATATGAATACTTCGTAACCTTTACGGATGTGGCATCGCATTTTGGTTATGTGTTTCTTTTGAAACACGGATCGGAAACTTTTGATAAAATCAAAGCGTTTCGACACGAAGTAGATAGACAGATCGGCTAAAGTATTAAACCGTCACGGTTGGACCATAATGGAAAATACTTAAGCAATAAGTTTCTCAATTACTTGAGAGAATATAGTATTCTTTCAATATGGACTCCTCCCGGAACACCTCAATTCGACGGTGTGTCCGAACTAAGAAACCAAATTTTGCTAGACATGTAAGGTTAATCATGAGTCGCTCTGAGCTACCATTTTCCTTCTAGGGATACGCATTATACAATGCAAAACTTATTTTGAATAAGGTTCCATAAAAATCTGTTTGACAGATTTCATATTAGATATGAACAGGAAAGAAACCGGGTTTTCTCATTCCTCAAGATTTGGGAATGCTGGGCATATGTTTGGATGATACAAAACTAAAATCCAAATTGGATAAGTGCCTAATTTGTAAGTTATCCTAGGGTAAACAAAGTATAGTACTTATACAACTCACTAGAGAACAATGTAATTGTTGCTCTCCATGCGGTTTTCCTAAGAGGAATACCTATATGCAGTGGTAAGTGGGAAGAAAGTAAAACTCGATGAAAATCAGAGTAATACTGTTCCAGGCACCGATTCCTTAATGGAACACAAACAGTTCATCATGGATGAAACTGTACCACAATCTTCAAATACACAAGAACCACGTAAGTCATAGAGAGTCAGAAAACAACCTGAGAGGTATGGGTTTCTGATCTCACCTCGTAAAGATGTCAATCTTATTGAGGAAGACAATCTGACTACGTATTAGGAAGTGATACAAGGTATCAACTCCCTATTATGGCAAAATGCCATGATGTCCGAAATGGATTCCATGTATACCAACCAAGTTTGGACACTGTGTAGACAACAGAACCTGGGCGACGCTGTTCTAGGCTCGTGGCCTAGTTGGGAAGTACGAAATAACATGGAGTCGCCACCCGGTGTGAACCGAGACAAAGATTTAAGGCCGCACTCACCCCTCGCAAGGGAAGACCTCAAACCGTTGGGTTCGGAATGGTCCCTTACTTATGTCACTTGTGATGATATAATTTGTGCAATAAACTAACAGAATCTATTCATCATTCATGATCAAGGGTACTTAGATCTAACATGCTTTCATCCAAATAATTTCACGCAATGTAACACAACAAGCATATTGAACCATTAAATCAACATGTATAAATCATTACCCAAACGCATCATAAACTAAGAACATGCATAATGAACAACCTAAACAAGCTTTAACAAATAAATAACAAACAAAATTAAACCATGCTTTAAATAATAAACATATAACCTAAAGACTATAACATGCTCAAATACAAATTAGGATGAGACGAGATGCGTGTATCTTAAGTGGTACGTGGCATTGTATCCCGAGTGCAGACCATACTACCGTCCATTCGGAGTCGGCTATGGAATTTACGTCCGGGTTTCCATCCGATATACCACAAAAGAGAACACATATCCCGCTCATCCAACAATCACATCATGCTTCAAACGACTCTCATGCAATTATATATCAAAATAAATAAAACAACAATAAAGAAGATAAGTAGAAAGGTGCCCTCAGGTCTAACCTCTTTTGTCGTCTAAGAAAGGGCGTTACACGTCCGTTGGAAGGGTGAATGATCCGCTACTCTTTTAGTTCACCAAATCAACGTCTTTCCTCGCTGTTTTGCTGTTCGGGCTGCTGTTTCAAGTCCGTTTCGCTGCTGTTTCGCTGCTATGTTTCAGGTCACTGTCTTGATGGTTTAGCGGACTGTTTTGGGTGATTTTGAAGGCTTAGGGAGGTGCGTTTGTGAGGATTTTTTAGGGAAACTTTATGGAGGTTTTGGGGATGGTGTTTAGGTGATTTTAGGACTGTTTTATGGGTTAAAGACGCAACAAAAACTGACCAGAACAGGGGATGAAACTGTGCAGTTCAAGGTGCAGTGAGGGGTGTTTCGGGACTGTTTTGGGGCTGCGAATGGGGCTGTGTTTGGAGGGTGTTTAGTGCGACTTTAGGGCTGTGAATAAGGTTTATTTGAGGGTGTTTTAGGGCTGTGAATGGGGGCTGGAACTCGGCAATGGAGGGTTAAGTTTAGGGCTTGGGCGTGAAGGGTGTTGATGATGGAGGGAAGGTGCGGCAATGGTGGCTATTGGATCTTGAAGGTGTGGCAATGGAGGCTTCAGGGGGATGCTTGGGCGTGCATGTTGGAGTTTCTATAGGTCCCAAGATCAAAACTCAAGCATGAATCATAAGTGAATACAACGACGGAAGTGCGGAATACTTACATCGAGCGGTTGAGCGACGCGGAAGCAACACAAAATCTGATTTCTTCACTGGTTTGGGCGTGAGCAGTCCACTGTCACAGCTCACTGCAGATTCGGTTTTCATCATCAAAACAAGCTCCAAGCTTCGTCGTAGTGATTCCCGGCTCATGGGTAAGCTTCCCTATCACCTTCGCATTGATCTCGGAGTGTGCTAGCACTCTTGTTTTGCCACAAAACACACTTGCTTCCCTCCATTTTTGCTTCTTCCAATCGGCAATTCACTGCCCTTTAGAAACCAGAAAATGGCGTGAGAGAGGAAGATAATTTTGGCTCCAAAATGAAAACCAACGTGAGAGAGAGAGAGAGTTGTAAAAGTTAAAAAGTAGTAATTGATTTCTAAAATCAATTTTTAACATATACCAAACTTATAAAATTAATATATGTCATTCAAGCTTTTAAAAAAAGCTTTTCAACAACTCCCATCAAGTCACATCACTCACATCACTCAATCAATCCAATCAATTGTCACATCACTCAAAGTGACATGATTTGACGCTTGATGCGACTAATGATTTGACGCTTGATTTGACGATCCGCGCTCGAATTCGAAATGCGAATGCACTCGTAAATAATCTCGGGCTCAGATTCGCTAATTCTAAATTAATGAATTTTCCGTCGCGTCGTAATTAAATGATTACGCCTAGCGAAATCACTATTCACGTCGCTAACGAATTAATTCTAAATTAATTCGCTCGCCCGAATTAAAATCTAATTTTAATTCCGCGTCGAAATCCAATTTCGTTTAATATATCAAATATATTAATTAATCGATTAATTCTAAATTAATCATTCTCTCTCTTTAAATTGATATTTTATCCCAGATAAAATATCTCTGTAATTAATCCCAGATTAATTTTCTCTCTCATCATATTAATCCCAGATTAATAAAAGTGCGAGTCATACGTCATCGGTGAATCTTTGGGAAGCGACCCATGAGATCCCCGGATATGTTGGTAGTCAAATCGGTCATCGGACTATCCGAACACGTGAGTACCAAGTACTACGTTTTACCGATTTACAAGACAAGGTTGGCTTCTAGCAAAGCATCAAGTCTAACCAATTCTCCGGACATATCCATCTAAGAATATTTAAGATCTGTATCAAGCGTAGTATACCAAGTATTGTGTATATCGGCCCAGTATCGGATAGTTACGTGCTAGGGCTGGGGCTGGATAAGTGTCTGCCCCGTCCGAAGTACATGTCGGATGTCTGGTAACTAGTCTCTATAATCGGATATGCATGACCTAGTCATAATATCCCGATGGTTGCGCAACACTTACGAGTACTAATACCGTATCCTACGTGACATCATCTCCACTATGACTGGAGTGATACTTCCGTCTTGACATCACACCCAATACTCTACGACTTTCTGATAAACCCAGAAGTGGTGTACGCAGAACCGGTTAAAGCCCTGTACCACCAAGACCAAAGTCTACCGATTGTCGCAAGTATTAGCGATGTAAGTCTCAGGTTAAGACCATACACACCTACCCTGATTTCGGCCTCCCATAGACACATAGTCATAATACCAATGGGATTCCGAGGGGTCTATCCAGAGCGAAGCTGTTTCCCGTACCATCGGTGAAACACAACCTCCTATCGCACTTGCATAAGTATCCAATACTTAAATATATGAGAACTATGCCGTTGTGCCCTCACAACGCGCACAAGTGCAATACTAGCCTATTCCGCATTATCGATGTCCTGTCTCGATAATACTCCGGCTAGGGATATTTAATGATTAATCCTTCATGGACTGATACTATCTCATATCATTCTCAATCCAGGAACTAATCATATGGACCTCTCTTCATTTATATATCTATGGTGATCTAATCACAAACGATGAGAGTGCAATTTCCTTGTCACATAGTTAATTTGTACAACAACACCATGATATGTACAAATAGTGACGCTATGGGTCATATTATCCAACAATCTCCCACTTGGCACATAGCCAGTCACTCGAGTGTCTAACACCCGAACTATGTACGGTTCGCTCAAATTGCTGAGAAAAGATTTTCGTCAGCGGATTTGCATGATTATCGTCTGATGCGATTTATTCGATCATCACATCGCCACGATGTATGATCCGAACGAATAAGATGAATAGTCGAAGTATTTATCTGGATCGTTTATGAGACCATTGATTCTTTAGCATGCGCTGTAGCCTAGCTCAGCTGCTAACAGAATTATATCTAATCTAATTAGATTTATTTATCGACCCCAGAAGGCTTCTATTGCTGCTTCAGCTGCAGCAATAACCCGCATTTGTTGTTTATTCGGCAACAGAATCTTACTTGGAATATTTCTAGCTCACTGTACCGTTATTCAAACTTTATAGTACCGCAGTATTTACCGGTTTGGAAACTTGCAGCAGTGATCCTAGTCACTTCAAGTTCTCCTACTCTATAATTTAAGACAGCATCTTTAGTTATCTAAGATACTAACATGTGTTCTTAACTTCAATCCAGTGACTATCACTTGGATTGTCCTGATTGTGACTCCATATGCTCAAAGCATATGAGACACCAGGTTACGTACATTATTCAATGTACAATTTCTCAGAGAGTGTTAACAACTCCAAATCTAGCCCAGTAGATCTTTATTCCTTGAATAAAGGTTGTTACTCCCAAGAATTCTACTGAGAATTTCTTATGAAAGAATATCTATGAAAGCCAAGCTTTCACCAATTGCTTTATTGGGAATTTCACTGTCAGTGCGCTCCCACTAACCTCCTCATATACACAAGAATTAATTCGTTTTGAGTCAAATCATAAACCATTATGATTATTTCAAAAAGTCAGTTCCAAGAACCTTATGCTTGCTTCAATCCAAACATGGATCGAGTAACCCGCAAAACTTGTTTATCGGTTATGGTACGACAAAACCGACAGGATGTTATAAACATCCTCCGAAAGGTTTCCTTTTCAGGAAAGTGATTTTCCGTTAAGCTGTCATATTTCATAAATGAAATACACAGCTTTAGCAAGCATTATCCAAATGGATTTACAATGGCAACAGGTAAAAGGTTTCATCGGAATCAACACAATGTTGATAACTCTACCTTTTCTTTACAAGCCTAGCTTAGTACGTTGGTATGTTGTCTTCCATGTATGTCTTCCTCGAAGACTTATAAAGTACCAATAGGCACAATGTCTTATGGTACATCAACTAGTATCCAAACTTGTTGATATACATGGAATCCATTTCGGACTCATGACACTTTTTCATAATAGGGAGTCGATACCTTGTATCACTACCTCATACGTAATCAGTTGGTATACCTTAAAAGATTAACATCTTTATGAGGTGAGATCAGAAACCCATACCCCAGGTTGTTTTCTGACTCTCTCCGATCTACGTGGTTCTTGTGTACTTGAAGATTAATGGAATAGTTTCATCCTTGATGAACTATTTATGTTCCATTAGGAATAGGTGCCTTGAATAGTATTACTCCGATTTTCATCGAGTTTTAGTATCCTCCCACTTACCACTGCATGTCTGTATTCCTCTCAGGAAAACTGCATGGTGAGCAACAATCATATTGTTCTCATGTGAGATTTATAAGTACTATACTTATGGTTTCCTTTAGGATAACCAATTTGGCACTTATCCAATTTAGGTTTTAGTTTGGTATTATCCAAACATATGCCTAGCATCCCAAATGGTCAGGAATGAGAAACCCGGTTTCTTTCCCGTTCATATCTAATATGTAATCTGTCAAACAGATTATTATGGAACCTTATTCTAAATAAGTTATTGCACTGTTAAAACTTATCCGTTGAAGGAAATGGTAGCTCAGAGCGACTCATGATTAGCCTTATCATGTCTAACATGATTCGGTTAATCCGTTCGGACACACCGTCACTTTGACGTGTTCCAGGAGGAGTCCTCATTTGAAAGAATACTATACTCTTTCAAGTATATAAGAAACTTATTGCTTAAGTATTTTCCATTACGGTCTTTCCGTGACGGTATAATACTATAGCCAATCTGTTTGTCTATTTCGTGTCGAAACTCTAAAAGTTTCTGATTTGTGTTCTTCAAAAGAAACACAAACCATTACGCGATGCCACATCTGTATAGGTCACGAAATATTCATATCCATATCTAGCCTAGCTAGACATGGGCCCACTTGCTTCATTATGAACTAGGGCTTATAGATCGGTGGCATTTACACTTTTACTAAGTAAATAGTGTTTTAGGCACATTACCCATTAAACTAGATTCGTAGACTTTATTTGATTGGAATCAAAACAGTCCGAGTACCCACTCTTCGAAAGTGTGGATATACGAGTCTTGTTCGATTGTGTCCCAGACAACAATGCCATAATTAGTTTCTTCTGATCAAATCACTTTGAGCTATTTGTTTGTCATTATATATATTTGAGATTTATTTATATTCAAAATATAAATTCTGTTATTCACATCTAATGTGTTTATCTCAATATCATCCTTATATAATAAAACACTTTAGTGTTCTAAAATATAAAGGTTCACCCGCAGTGGGGTTAAACACTGATAAAGAGATAATGTATCTAGTCAAACTAGTTACATTATAACAGTTCTCTAATCCTGCTCATAGCAGATTCTGAACATCAATATATATATTTATTATGTACCATATTAAGTATCTAAAAATCCAATTTTAATACTAGTAATGAACATAATTTTGACAAACATAATTGAAGTCAGAGCTTTGCTCGTCTTCAATTCCTTCATGTCTGCTTTGTCCAAACGACAGTCACGCTTCGCGATTCCGTTTGCCACAATTGTGCAGACATTTTGGGATATGTCATTTATCTTCCAAGATCTAATCTTTGAATATCCTTCAATTTCAATATCATACTTTAAGAATCTAATCCTTAGTTCTGATAAAGAAATTAAGGAGTCTATATGACAAGTATTATGGATTAAGCACTAAAGTTATCATTACATGAATATTCTAAATATCATGTTCCACTTATCGGCTTAACTCCGATTTTCAGGCATATTTTATCAAATAAAATAACTTATTATTTTTCCAGGACCATCCTCAATTATTCCCAATTTGAAAATTAAAGTCGTTTAAATACATTTTCACCCAGGATTATGTCTTAAACACTAATCTTTCATTTCTATCTTGATTCTAATAGTCCAACTATTTAATCAACGATTTGTGGTACTATTTATTATAATGATTATAATAGTCCAACTATATAATCAAATATAATCTAAATTAATTAACCTCAATTACATTGATTACTATAATCCAATTATAAAATCAACTGTAAACTGAAATTAATTAATTCAAATATATTGATTTGTAGGTTTCTAATATAGGTCCCAAGATCATGAAATCAAGCATAAAAAACGCATGAATACACAAAGGAGTAAGGCGGAATACATAACTCACATTGAACGGTTTTGGATGCGAAGAACAAGATCCATTTTCCTCCTTGTTGAAGCTCGGTTTTGGACTCCATTGAGCTGCTGTGATGCTCGGTTGGGGCTGTTTTGATGCCTTCAAAATTCGGCCATGGGAGACCTCCATTGAAGCTCCAAGCTTCAAGCTCCAAAAATGGATTCCAAGCTCATAAATTTGTTTCCCTATCACCTATGTATAACCCAAGGTGTGCTAGCACTTCTTCATCTTCCTTACTTCTCTCAAATTCGGTCCAACCAGAAATTTGGTGAAGAAATCGGCTTGAAGCCGTGAGAAGAGGAAGAAGAAAAGAGAGGGAAAAGGGTTTCACGTGAAACCGTGTGGAGAGAGAGAGAGAGATGATAAAAATAAAATAGTATTTTGGTTTATATATTTTCCAAAAATAAATAAACCATTTACCACTTTTCATTTCCCAAAAACCAAAAAGTCAAAAAGCAAAACAATAAATGCCTTTCAACTACCACATCAATCACTCAAATCAAATGACAACTTGTCACATCACTCAAAGTGACATTTGATTTGACGCTTGATGTGACTTGCGATTTGATGCACGATTTGACTTGCGTGCCGTACTCGCATTCGAAATGCGAATGCGCTCGCAAACAATCTCGGGCTCGGGTTCGCTAATTCCAAATTAACGAATTTTCCGTTGCGTCGTAATTAAATGATTACGCCTAGCGAAATCACTATTCACGTCGCTAACGAATTAATTCTAAATTAATTCGTTCGCCCGAATTAAAATCTAATTTTAATTCCGCGTCGAAATCCAATTTCGTTTAATATATCAAATATATTAATTTATCGATTAATTCCAAATTAATCGTTCTCTCTCTTTAACGATATTTTATCCGAGATAAAATATCTCTGTAATTAATCCCAGATTAATTTTCTCTCACTTCTAATTAATCCCAGATTAATTAACTGCGAGTTATACGTCATCGGTGAATCTTCGGGAAGCGACCCATGAGATCTCCGAATATGTTGGCAGTAAATACGGTCGTCGGACTATCCGAACACGTAATTACCTCGTACTATGTTTATACCGATTTACAAGACAAGGTTGGCTTCTAGCAAAGCGCCATGCCTACCCAATTCTCCAGAAATATTCTTACAGGAATATATAGATCTTTATCAAGCGTAGTATACCGTAGTATTGCGTATATCAGCCCAGTATCAGATAGTCACGTGCTAGGGCTGTGGCTGGATAAGTGTCTGCCCCGTCCGAAGCACATGTCGGATGTCTGGTAACTAGTCTCTATAATCGGATATACATGACCTTGTCATAATATCCCGATGGCCGGCCAGCACTTAAGAGCACTAATACCGTATCCTGCGTGACATCATCTCCACTATGACTGAAGTGATACTTCCGTCTCAACATCACACCCAATACACTACGACTCTCTGATAAACCCAGAAGTGGTGTACGCAGAACCGGTTAAAGCCCTGTACCACCAAGACCAAAGTCTATCGATTATCATAAGTATTAGCGATGCAAGTCTCAGGTTAAGACTATACACACCTACCTTGATTTCGGCCTCCCATAGACCACATAGTCATAATACCAATGAGATTCCGAGGGGTCTATCCAGAGCGAAGCTGTTTCCCGTACCATCGGTGAAACACGACCTCCTATCGCACTTGCATAAGTATCCTATACTTATATATATGAGAACTATGCCGTTGTGCCCTCACAACGCACACAAGTGCAATACTAGCCTATTCCGCATTATCGATGTCCAGTCTCGATAATACTCCGGCTAGGGATATTTAATGATTAATCCTTCGGGGACTGATACTGTCTCATATCATTCTCAGTCCAGGAACTAATCATAGGGACCTCTCTTCATTTATACATCTAAGGTGATCTAATCACAAATGATGAGAGTACAATCTCCTTTGTCACATAGTTAATTTGCTACAACAACACAATGATCTGTGCAAATAGTGACGCTATGGGTCATTTTGTCCAACACAATGATCTGTGCAATGATATGCGGATGGATATTTTACACATTGATCCTAGATCAAATCTCTCACTTTCTCTCTCCCGCTAGCACAAATATTTCTTCTACCCGTTACACTACACTTCTAAAGAAACCTCATTTGCATTGAGGGGAATAGGTGAGAAGAGAATACAAGGAATAAGAGGTGATAAGGCTGGACACGCAGGTCCAATTAATAAATCAAATTTATTACAACAATTTCTAAAATTGCCCCACCCATCTAATATCCATCCGATATACATTTTCATGCATCACAACCATGTATTCACTCAAGCATGTTGTCAATCAATCTAATCTAATAATTAATCTTGATAATTAATGATCATCCAATGTTCAAACAACTTTTGATTTTGTTCGAGTCAAACTCGTTTTTGCGAATAAGTACTTAAAGTACGAATTCCCGAATTAAATTAAACTACACAATTAAATCCAATTCAATTTGTATTTAATTCTAATTGACTATTTAATTCCAAATTAAATATTACACTTTATTTTATTAATAAACCTTTACGACTTAAATTCCAAATTTAATCGTAACGCGTCTCAAAGACCGATTAATATCCAATATTAATTTAATTAAAGTCTAATGGGCTTTTAATTAATTTCTTAAGGTGTGGTCTTTTGGTCAACTCGGGTCAAACCCGCAACCAAGTCCAATCCGGGATTTACCCCATAAGCCTTAAATTAATTTGGCCCATTAGGCCCAATTAATCATAAAGGTCCATTATGTTGCATTTGGGCTTATGGATGCGGTTTTGGGCCCAATTGGATCCAACCAATTTTGCCTAAAACAAACTTTGTACAACAAAGCCCAATAAGCCCAATAACAACAATTCAAGCTCAATTTCCAAAATTAGCCCAATTAATTAAATTACACAAATCCAATTTCGCAATTTAATTACCTAAAGTGTATATCATGATTAATCACCATAATTAACATTTCTAAAACACAAATTAGGCTAACTAATCATGCTCATTTTCATCATTACATGTCCAACACATTAAGATTAAAATCAAACCCATTACATGCTTTAATACTCTCGGTAATGTGGACTAATTTTATGTCAATTCCGAATTCAATCCAATTAAATCCAAATTAACATTAAATCAACATCCTCAATCGTTTCAAGTCATCCAATGATCAACGAAACAAAATTACCAAGATTTAGGGCATTCTCCTATTCGGCCAACACATCAAAATTGGGGAAATTTGTTCCAAACAATATTTAATCAAATTGATCCAACCAATCATCAATTAAAATACATTCAAGCATACTTTATCATCCAATTTCATAATTGCATGCTTAAATCAATTTTACCCAATTTCAAGCTTTATGACATACTTGGCAATTTGGGGATTTTTCGTCTGATTCGAATTCAATCCAATTGATTCTGCAATCGACATTAAATCATCATCCCGAATGATTTCCAACACATCCAATTGTCAAAAATCAAAAATCCCAAGACATGAAATCATGTTCAACTTTCGGCCAAGGTAGAAATTTGGGGGAAAAATGATCCAATCACAAATTGTTGAAATTGACCTAATCAATCTTCAATTCAAACACAATTAAGCATACAAATCCATCCAATTTAATTTATCATGCTCAAAATCAAGTTTGCCCAAATTTTAGCCCTAACTTTTCATGCTTTTAACCTAGGCTCTGATACCATTGTTGGAGTTTCTATAGGTCCCAAGATCAAAACTCAAGCATGAATCATAAGTGAATACAACGACGGAAGTGCGGAATACTTACATCGAGCGGTTGAGCGACGCGGAAGCAACACAAAATCTGATTTCTTCACTGGTTTGGGCGTGAGCAGTCCACTGTCACAGCTCACTGCAGATTCGGTTTTCATCATCAAAACAAGCTCCAAGCTTCGTCGTAGTGATTCCCGGCTCATGGGTAAGCTTCCCTATCACCTTCGCATTGATCTCGGAGTGTGCTAGCACTCTTGTTTTGCCACAAAACACACTTGCTTCCCTCCATTTTTGCTTCTTCCAATCGGCAGTTCACTGCCCTTTAGAAACCAGAAAATGGCGTGAGAGAGGAAGATAATTTTGGCTCCAAAATGAAAACCAACGTGAGAGAGAGAGAGAGTTGTAAAAGTTAAAAAGTAGTAATTGATTTCTAAAATCAATTTTTAACATATACCAAACATATAAAATTAATATATGTCATTCAAGCTTTTAAAAAAAGCTTTTCAACAACTCCCATCAAGTCACATCACTCACATCACTCAATCAATCCAATCAATTGTCACATCACTCAAAGTGACATGATTTGACGCTTGATGCGACTAATGATTTGACGCTTGATTTGACCAGCTGCGCTCGAATTCGAAATGCGAATGCGCTCGTAAATAATCTCGGGCTCAGATTCACTAATTCTAAATTAATGAATTTTCCGTCGCGTCGTAATTAAATGATTACGCCTAGCGAAATCACTATTCACGTCGCTAACGAATTAATTCTAAATTAATTCGCTCGCCCGAATTAAAATCTAATTTTAATTCCGCGTCGAAATCCAATTTCGTTTAATATATCAAATATATTAATTAATCGATTAATTCTAAATTAATCATTCTCTCTCTTTAAATTGATATTTTATCCCATATAAAATATCTCTGTAATTAATCCCAGATTAATTTTCTCTCTCATCATATTAATCCCAGATTAATAAAAGTGCGAGTCATACGTCATCGGTGAATCTTTGGGAAGCGACCCATGAGATCCTCGGATATGTTGGTAGTCAAATCGGTCATCGGACTATCCGAACACGTGAGTACCAAGTACTACGTTTTACCGATTTACAAGACAAGGTTGGCTTCTAGCAAAGCACCAAGTCTAACCAATTCTCCGGACATATCCATATAAGAATATTTAAGATCTGTATCAAGCGTAGTATACCAAGTATTGTGTATATCGGCCCAGTATCGGATAGTCACGTGCTAGGGCTGGGGCTGGATAAGTGTCTGCCCCGTCCGAAGCACATGTCGGATGTCTGGTAACTAGTCTCTATAATCGGATATGCATGACCTAGTCATAATATCCCGATGGTTGCGCAACACTTAAGAGTACTAATACCGTATCCTACGTGACATCATCTCCACTATGACTGGAGTGATACTTCCGTCTTGACATCACACCCAATACTCTACGACTTTCTGATAAACCCAGAAGTGGTGTACGCAGAACCGGTTAAAGCCCTGTACCACCAAGACCAAAGTCTACCGATTGTCGCAAGTATTAGCGATGTAAGTCTCAGGTTAAGACCATACACACCTACCCTGATTTCGGCCTCCCATAGACACATAGTCATAATACCAATGGGATTCCGAGGGGTCTATCCAGAGCGAAGCTGTTTCCCGTACCATCGGTGAAACACAACCTCCTATCGCACTTGCATAAGTATCCAATACTTAAATATATGAGAACGATGTCGTTGTGCCCTCACAACGCGCACAAGTGCAATACTAGCCTATTCCGCATTATCGATGTCCTGTCTCGATAATACTCCGGCTAGGGATATTTAATGATTAATCCTTCGTGGACTGATACTGTCTCATATCATTCTCAATCCAGGAACTAATCATATGGACCTCTCTTCATTTATATATCTATGGTGATCTAATCACACACGATGAGAGTGCAATTTCCTTGTCACATAGTTAATTTGTACAACAACACCATGATATGTACAAATAGTGACGCTATGGGTCATATTATCCAACAGTGCAATGAAGGCTTAAGAGAGTGCTTTAGGCGTGTGAGAGAGGTGTATGAGCTAGGTTTTGAATGGGGGGTGAAGGCCTCTTTTTATAGGCAAAGAGAGAAGACTTTCCTAATTAGATTAGGAAGGAATCTCCTAATTGATTTCTAATAATGAATGCATCTCCTAATTAGGATTTGGGATTGGATTTGATTTGGTAGGGATTTGATTTGATTTCTTTTATTTAGGTAAGGATTTACAAGATTTAAACATGTGATAAATATGCATATACCTAAATAAAGGGGCTTTGGGCGTGAATCACATCCTTTGGGCATGGATTTGGTTTGACTTGGTTTGACTTGGGTTGACTTGGGTATTTGGGCTTGGTTTGGGTTAGGTATGTTGTCTATGGGAGTTTTGGGCCTAAGGTGAGCTTAGAAACGGAGGTATAACAAGCAACCGAAGCGAAAACAACGAGATTAAATCCATCAAAAATTCTATTTTCCAACTTTACCCTTCCAACGTCCGTTTCCCGCGACTTTCATGACTAAAGAAGTACTTGCCTACATACGAGACTCATCATTGGGCTAATGTGTAAAAATACAATGCCTACAGTCGCCCCCACTTTGATGGGACTTGTGCAGTGTGTGACAATGACAATCCTATCAAAGTACGTGCAATGCATTTTTACTTACCTGGCTCGCCAGCTGTCACCTGGTCTGCCTGCTGTGCTGAGTTGATAATGCTAAACCCCGTACCTAGGGCGTCGCGATTGCGTCTCCATACCTAGAGTGCCGCAGTGATGATGTTGGTTGTCTGAGTGCTAACCCCATACCTAGGGTGTCGCAGTGACGCCTCCGTACCTAGAGTGCCACAAATGTCTGAGTGCTAACCCCGTACCTAGGGTGTCGCGGTGACGTCTCCGTACCTAGAGAGCCACAAATGTCTAAATAGTCCACATGTCGTACCTGGCGTGCTAACCCCGTACCTAGGCGTCGCTGTGGTCTGAATGCTAACCCCGTACCTAGGGTGTCGCAGTGACGTCTCCGTACCTAGAGAGCCACAATGTCTGAGTGCTAACCCCGTACCTAGGGTGTCGCAGTGACGCCTCCGTACCTAGAGTGCCATAAATGTCTGAGTGCTAACCTCGTACCTAGGGTGTCGCGGTGACGTCTCCGTACCTAGAGAGCCACAAATGTCTGAGTGCTAACCACGTACCTAGGGTGTCGCAGTGACGCCTCCGTACCTAGAGTGCCACAAATGTCTGAGTGCTAACCCCGTACCTAGGGTGTCGCGGTGACGCCTCCGTACCTAGAGAGCCACAAATGTCTGAGTGCTAACCCCGTACCTAGGGTGTCGCAGTGACGCCTCCGTACCTAGAGTGCCACAAATGTCTGAGTGCTAACCCCGTACCTAGGGTGTCGCGGTGACGTCTCCGTACCTAGAGGGCCACAAATGTCTGAATGCTAACCTCGTACCTAGGGTGTCGCCGCTGTGATATCTCCATGCCCGGAGTGCCGTACCTGGCTGAACTGATCTGATATCTCCATACCCGGAGTGCCGTACCTGGCTGAACTGATATATCCATACCCGGAGTGCCGTACCTGGCAAAACTGATCTGATATCTCCATACCCGGAGTGCAGTACCTTGCTGAACTGATATCTCCATACCCGGAGTGCTGTACCTGGCTGAACTGATATCTCCATACCCGGAGTGCCGTACCTGGCAAAACTGATATGATATCTCCATACACGGAGTGCAGTACCTTGCTGAACTGATATCTCCAAACCCGGAGTGCCGTACCTGGCTGAACTGATAACTCCATATCCGGAGTGCCGTACCTGGCTGATCTGATATCTCCATACCCGGCAGATCTGATGCTGAACCTAACGTGGGCCTCGCCCCCTGAATGCCATACCCGGCAAGTCCGTTACTGATGTTGATCTAATGTGGGCCTTACCCTCTGAATGCCATACCTGGCAAGTCTACTACTGATGCCGATTCTCTATTTTGCATACTGTAATGCCTCTCTTCGAGATAATCTTGATAGCTAAACATATTTTTGTCCTCAACGGATGCTTCACGTCAAAGCCAAAGAATCTTCAAAGTACTCGACATACTCAAACCCAATCTTCTGAATGGGTGATCTGAACTAGACTCATAGTGTGTGTGTGTGCTAAGGCTCCTTCGCAGCTTATTTCTTAAGTCAGCCAACTCGATGTTTTCGCTTCGGAGAATCGGATCAGTGGGTCTAACCAACCTAGATGTCTGGGTCACATTCTGTGATTACTGTAGCATACTCAACATGATATGGTCTTCTTTTATTGCATCGTCTCTTTCTTTTCATCTTGGACTTTCATTTTTTTCTTGTTCTTTTCTTTTTTCTTTCTTTCCTCTTTTTTCTTTTCTTTTTCTTTTCTTGACACACCTACCCTTTAAGGTATCATTTCTCCTCATGGTGGTCCTAATACTCGCCCATGGGTAGCTTCACGCTTATCGGTTATAGGCGGTCTATTTCTTTTCTTTTCATTGTAGAGACTTTTCTTTCTTTATTTTCCAACCATATCATGTATCGTAGCAAAGGCAAATCAGTGTGGACATCCAGGCAAACGGTCATTCACCAATCCACCATCTCTTCAACTAGTCATCTCATCAACTGCTCAGGCTTCTACTGTTGAGATACCTTTATCAAGTGCTTCATGAGTCCAGCCGAGATCAATCCATTCAGAATACCGGATAAGAGCGCGTCTCGCGCTTCTCGCTTCTAAGGCTTCTCCCTACAGCACATAATGTCATCACCGGACATATGTTTAACCATCAAAGACTTATCACTCACTCAATCAAAGGAATTCTTCCTCTTTACTGCTGACCATGTGGGCTTCGCCCCCGGGATCCATACCCGAAATTCAAAATCAAAATGGGCATTAACCCTTAGATTACCATCTGAATCTTAACACCGATATGGACCTCAGCCCTAGGATTTCTTCTCAAATTCAATACAGTGTTTTCGCTGTTTCTGATTAGCTTGTCTTTGCCGCTTTCTCTTTTATTCTTCGATACCTGTGAATATAAAACAAAAACACAAAACACGCAAAAAAAAGGAATGCAATAATGGGTTATATGTGTGCATGCGTGCATGAGTTCTCTTTATCCGTTGGGTTAGGTCTTCTGCGGATGACTATTCAGTCTTCTGTCCCTCAGGCAAAATATAACTTCAATCTGTCAACATTGATCGGCTCGGTGAACTCATTCCCTTCCAAGTCCGACAGTCTCACTGCTCCATTTCCCATTACCTTCTGAACAATGTATGGTCCTTCCTAATTTGGTCTGAACTTCCCTCTTGGGTCTGTCGTCGACAGCTTCGACTGCTTAAGTACCAGATCACCTTTCTTGATCTTGGTAGGACGCACCTTCTTATTAAATGCTCGGGCCAACCTCTTCTGATATATCTTCATATGATGCAAGGACTTCATCCTCTTCTCATCCATCAATGCTAACTGCTCAAACCTCTGCGAGGTCCATTCTCGTTCAGGCAATTCTTCTTCTGCTAACACCCGCATGGATTGTATCTCAACTTCCACCGGCAGTACCGCTTCCATTCCTTAGACTAAAGAGTAAGGCGTAGCTCCGGTCGCCGTCCTCACAGATGTTCTGTACCCCCACAGGGCATACGGCAGCTTATCAGCCCAGTCTTTGTAATTCTCCGTCATCTTCGCCAAAATCGTCTTTATTGTCTTGTTGGCTGCCTCAATTGCTCCATTAGCCTGCGGCCTGTATGGTGAAGACTTATGATGACCTATCCCATGCCTCTGTAACATTGCCTTGGTCTCTCCCTGAAACTGGACTCCATTGTCCGTAACCACGTGATGTGGCATACCGTACCGGCATATGAGATTCCAGGCTATGAACTTAGCCATTTGTTTTGCCGTGACATTACGGAATGACTCGGCTTCTACCCATTTCGAGAAGTAGTCCACTGCTACCACTATAAAGCGATGTCCGTTTGACGCATTCGGCCGAATCTCTCCAATCATATCAATTCCCCATGCCGAGAAAGGCCACGGTTCTGACAACCCGTGCAATTCTGTATGTGGCAAATGATTCAAATTCCCATGCACTTGACAATCATGACAGTGCTTTACCAGCTTCGCGCAGTCGGCTTCCACGGTTGACCAGTAAAAGCCTTGTCTCACAATCTTGCGGGAAAAGTTCAATCCGTTCATATGCGGTCCACAGACACCAGCATGCACTTCATCCATTATCTTCTGAGCTTCTTCTTTTCTCAAGCATTTCAGCTGAACACCATTCGCTTGCCTCTTGTAGAGTTCTCCCTTCAGACTCACATATTGAGCAGCCAACTTCTGAATGGCGATTCTGTCTTTTCTGCTCCATTCCTCTGGGAATTCCCTATATTCCAGATACTTTTGAATATCATGATACCAAGGTTTTCCATCGTTGACCTCTATTTCGGATACCCGCTCTATCTCATAAACAGGCTTACTTGTCGTCGCCAACACAAGTGGTCTCATCACCAATTTCTCTGGATTCTCCCAGGTTGCGGCTAGCGTTGCCAATGCATCTGCCATCTGATTTTCTTCTCGAGGCAAGTGCTGAAATTTGCAGTTAGGGATAGCATGTGCTAGGTTTCTGAGGTGGAATAAGTATGGCTTCAACCGTTCTTCTTTTAACTCCCATTCTCCTTGCATCTGTCGGATCACCAACATTGAATCTCCGTAAACATCCACGTTCGTAGCTCTCAAGGCTATTAATGCAGTCAAGCCGAATGCACATGCTTCATACTCAGCCATATTGTTAGTTACCCTGAACGTCAACCTCTTGGCCATAGGCAAAGTCTCTCCCCCAGGGGTTACTATTACAATACCGATTCCGGCTCCTTTGCAGTTCACTGCTCCGTCAAAATACATCTTCCATCCTTGGACTGCTATAGCTTGGATTTCTTCATCGGGGAATTCAAACTTGTACTGATCCCCTTCAACAGGTTGTAAGGCTAGGAATTCTGCCACGGCTCGCCCTTTGATTACCTTTGAAGTGAGGTACTCGATGTCAAATTCAGTCAACAGTACTAACCATCTGCCCAAATTTCCAACTAGTGAAGGCACCGAATGTAGATACTTCAAAGGATTCTCCTTTGCGACCACTTGGATCTTGTAAGACTGGAAATAGTGGCGTAATTTCCTGGACACCCATACTACTGCCAGACAAATCTTCTCCACTTCCTGATAGCGAGCTTCGTACGGAAGCAGCTTCTTAATGAGGTAGTAGATGGCGTGCTCTACTCCTGTCTCATCGGCTTGTACCATCATCGCCCCCAGTACTTCGGGCCCAATAGCCAAATAAAGCACCAAAGGTCTACCCTGTCTCGGAGGTCTCAGAACGAGAGGTTTCACCAAATATTCCCTTATTCTGTCAAATGCCTCCTAACACTGCTCGTTCCATTTTACTGGCTGGTCTTTCCTCAACAGCTTGAAGATAGGCTCACACGCTGACGTCAACTTTGCAATGAACCGACTGATATACTGGATTTTCCCAAGGAATGCTCTGACTTCTTTTTTTTTTCTAACCCAACGGGTATCCATGATGGCTTTTAAGACACAAGGGTTAACATGATGCATGTATGCATGAGATGCATGAGATGTATGCGATGCATGGAATATATAAGTTGGCCCATTATCATTTTAAAGCATTCAATCGCACCATTGCGCGGTGCAAACTTGTCCCAGTTGAAAAGGCCCAACAGGTTTACATTTTACAATGATATGGCTAAATGACTTCAAATGATAAAAGGCCCATTCACAAAGTAGCCCACCGGCATTTTAGAAGCTTTTGGCCCAACTTTCAAAGGACACAAACTTGCCCCAGTTTAAATGGCCCAACAAGTTCACATCTTTTGACAAAAGGTCCAACTGGATCCAAATGACGGCGGTCTAATACACAAACATAAAATAAATAACTACCGGTTCTTTCAAAGCTAAGTTTCACAAGTGGGTTCACGGGGCACGGACAAAGGCTCTCGTTTGACGAAGGATTACCCACAACTAGGACTCCCCACTCAAGGGTTCAAGCGACCAAGTGAGTGCACCCTTTTTTATACCTTACGGTACGTGCCAACGACTTACGGTGTGTGACTAACTGTCGAATGGATTTCCCGTTGTAGATTCCCCAGAGGGAAGGTGGAGCGAGGCTCTCTTAAGTACCCAAGCCCCTTAGGCTCTTATCGCTTGGTGTCAGGAATAAACAACGAGTCCTCCAAACTAGTATGTCACAACGAGCTACAAGTAATGGTTTATCTAGGTGCCTTCACAGCTTTTCCCCGAAGGGTAGTGAGTGAAGGAAGACACCCAACCATCACCTAGCTTCAACAAAGCCTTTGATTAACCCCCTCAACCCACTATAGAAATGGTCAACTAATGCATAAATTATACACATCACAAGACATGATTTCGAGGCCGATTCTCTAAATCCCCAGTGGAGTCGCCAAACTGTAGACAACAGAACCTGGACGACGCTGTTCTAGGCTCGTGGCCTAGTTGGGAAGTACGAAATAACATGGAGTCGCCACCCGGTGTGAACCGGGACAAAGATTTAAGGCCGCACTCACCCCTCGCAAGGGAAGACCTCAAACCGTTGGGTTCGGAATGGTCCCTTACTTATGTCACTTGTGATGATGATATAATTTGTGCAATAAACTAACCGAATCTATTCATCATTCATGATCAAGGGTACTTAGATCTAACATGCTTTCATCCAAATAATTTCACGCAATGTAACACAACAAGCATATTGAACCATTAAATCAACATGTATAAATCATTACCCAAACGCATCATAAACTAAGAACATGCATAATGAACAACCTAAACATGCTTTAACAAATAAATAACAAACTAAATTAAACCATACTTTAAATAATAAACATATAACCTAAAGACTATAACATGCTCAAATACAAATTAGGATGAGACGAGATGCGTGTATCTTAAGTGGTACGTGGCATTGTATCCCGAGTGCAGACCATACTACCGTCCATTCGGAGTCGGCTATGGAATTTACGTCCGGTTTTCCATCCGATATACCACAAAAAGAGAGCACATATCCCGCTCATCCAACAATCACATCATGCTTCAAACGACTCTCATGCAATATATATCAAAATAAATAAAACAACAATAAAGAAGATAAGTAGAAAGGTGCCCTCAGGTCTAACATCTTTTGTCGTCTAAGAAAGGGCGTTACACGTCCGTTGGAAGGGTGAATGATCCGCTACTTTTAGTTCACCAACTCAACGTCTTGCCTCGCTGTTTTTTGTTCGGGCTGCTGTTTCAAGTCCGTTTCGCTGCTGTTTCGCTGCTATGTTTCAGGTCACTGTCTTGATGGTTTAGCGGACTGTTTTGGGTGATTTTGAAGGCTTAGGGAGGTGCGTTTGTGAGGATTTTTTAGGGAAACTTTATGGAGGTTTTGGGGATGGTGTTTAGGTGATTTTAGGACTGTTTTATGGGTTAAGACGCAACAAAAACTGACCAGAACAGGGGACGAAACTGTGCAGTTCAAGGTGCAGTGAGGGGTGTTTCGGGACTGTTTTGGGGCTGCGAATGGGGCTGTGTTTGGAGGGTGTTTAGTGCGACTTTAGGGCTGTGAATAAGGTTTATTTGAGGGTGTTTTTAGGGCTGTGAATGGGGGCTGGAACTCGGCAATGGAGGGTTAAGTTTAGGGCTTGGGCGTGAAGGGTGTTGATGATGGAGGGAAGGTGCGGCAATGGTGGCTATTGGATCTTGAAGGTGCGGCAATGGAGGCTTCAGGGGGATGCTTGGGCGTGCAATGGAGGCTTAAGAGAGTGCTTTAGGCGTGTGAGAGAGGTGTATGAGCTAGGTTTTGAATGGGGGGTGAAGGCCTCTTTTTATAGGCAAAGAGAGAAGACTTTCCTAATTAGATTAGGAAGGAATCTCCTAATTGATTTCTAATAAGGAATGCATCTCCTAATTAGGATTTGGGATTGGATTTGATTTGGTAGGGATTTGATTTGATTTCTTTTATTTAGGTAAGGATTTACAAGATTTAAACATGTGATAAATATGCATATACCTAAATAAAGGGGCTTTGGGCGTGAATCACATCCTTTGGGCATGGATTTGGTTTGACTTGGTTTGACTTGGGTATTGGGCTTGGTTTGGGTTAGGTATGTGGTCTATGGGAGTGTTTTGGGCCTAAGGTGAGCTTAGAAACGGAGGTATAACAAGCAACCGAAGCGAAAAAAACGAGATTAAATCCATCAAAAATTCTATTTTCCAACTTTACCCTTCCAACGTCCGTTTCCCGCGACTTTCATGACTAAAGAAGTACTTGCCTCCATACGAGACTCATCATTGGGCTAATGTGTAAAAATACAATGCCTACACACTGGTTGATGTACCAGAAGGTATTGTGCCTATTGGTACTATATAAGTCTTCAAGGAAGACATACATGGATGGCAACATACTAACGTACTAAGCTAGGCTTGTAGCGAAAATGTATCGTTATCAACATTGTTTCGATTACGACGAAACCTTTTACTCGTTGCCATAGTTAAATCCATTTAGATAATGCTTGCTAATGCTGCATGTTTCATTTATGAAATATGGCAGTTGAACGTCAAAATCGTTTTCCTTAAACGAAAACCTTTTGGAGGATGTTTACAACATCCTGACGGTTTTATCGTACCAAAACAAGCAAACAAGGTTTGCAAGTTAATTCGATCCATTTATGGATTGATGCAAGCATTGCATTTTTGGAACCAGCGTTTTGATATAATCATAATAATATATAAGGAGGTTAGTGGGAGCGCACTGACAATGACTGTCCTATATAATAATGATATATCATTTCTTGGAAATGATATTCCCATAATACAATCGGTGAAAGCTTGGCTTTCATGAAAATTCTCCATAGACTACTTGGGAGAGACAACCTTTATTCTAGGAATAAGGATCTACTGGGATAGATCTAAAAGTTGTTGACACTCTCCGAGAACTCGTACATTGAAAGATGTACGCGACCTGATGTCTCATATACTTTGAGCATATGACGTCACAATCAGGCCAATCCATGTGATGGTCATTGGATTGATGTTAAAAATATCCTTAAGTATTTTAGATGAACTAAGGATGCTTTCTTGAGTTTTGGAGAAGGAGAACTTGAAGTGACTGGGTTCACCGCTGTAAGTTTCCAAACCGACAAAAACGACTATAAGTCGTAAGATAGGTACTATATAGTTTGAATAACGAAACAGTGAGCTGGAAATCTTCCAAGCAAGATACTGTTGCCGAATAAACAACAAAAATGGAATATTGTTGCAGCTAAGGCAGCAATAGAAGCACTTTGGATCTAAATAATCCTAATTAGATTAGGAATAGTTCTGTTAGCAGCTTAGCTAGGCTATAGCACAGGCTAAAGAATTAATGGTCTCATCAACGATCCAAGTATATACTTCAACTATTCATCTGATTCGTTCGGATCATACATCGTGGCGATGTGATGATCGAATAAATCGTATCAGATGATAACTTTGCAAATCCGCTGACGAAAGCAGTTTCTCAACAAAAGTTTGAGCGAACCGTACATAGTTCAAGTGTAGGACACTTGAGTGATTGGCTATAGGCCAAGTGGGGGATTGTTGGACAATTATGACCCATAGCATCACTATTTGTACAGAACATGGTGTTGTTGTAAAAATTAACTATGTGATAAAGGAAATTGCTCTTTTATCATTTGTAATTGGATTACCGGGATATATAAATGATAAAATTCCATATGATTAGTTCCGGATTAATAAGATATGAGACAATATTAATCCAGTAAGGTTTAATCATCAAAATATCCCTAGTCGAAGTATTATCGAGATTGGACATCGATAATGCGGAATAGACTAGTATTGCACTTGTGCGCGTTGTGGGAGCATAACGGCATAGTTCTCATATATTTGGGTATTGGATACTCATGCAAGTGTAATATGAGGTTGTGTTTACCGATGGTACGGGAACAGCTTCGCTCTGGATAGACCCCTCAGAATTCCATTGGTAGTATGATTATGTGTCTATGGAAGTCCGAATCAGGGTAGGTGTATTTGGTCTTAACTTGAGACTTGCACCGCTAATACTTGCGACAATCAATATACTTTGGTTTTGGTCGTCTAGGGCTTTAACCGGTTCTGTGTATGCCTCTTCTGGGTATATTGAGAATCGTAGTGTATTGGGTGTGATGTCAAGATGGAAGTATCACTCTAGTCATAGTGGAGATGATGGTCACGTAGGATACGGAACTGGTGCTCTTATATGCTGCAGCTATCGGGATAATATGACAATGTCATAGTTATCTGATTATAGAGACTAGTTACCAGAGATCCGATATGTGCTTCATACGGGGCAAACATAATTCCAGCCCCAGGCCTAGCACGTGACATCTGATACTGGATCGCAATACGCAATACTACGTATACAACGCCTGATATAGATTACATATTCCTTTAAGAATATTTCTGGAGAATTGGGTAGGCACGGTGCTTTGCTAGAAGCCAACCATGTCTTGTAAATCGGTAAAAATGTAGTACTAGGTACATACGTATTCGGATAGTCCGAAAACCGGATTTACTGCCAACATATCCGGGGATCTCATGGGTCGCTTCCCGAAGATTCACCGATGACGTATGACTCGCACATAATTAATCTGGGATTAATTAGTAGAGAGAAAATTAATCTATGATTAATTACAGAGATATTTTATATGTGATAAAATACTATTTAAAGAGAGAGAACGATTAATTTGTAATTAATCGATAAAATAATATATTTGATATATTAAACGAAATTAGATTTCGACGCGGAATTAAAATTGGATTTTAATTCAGGCGAACGAGTTAATTTAGAATTAATTCGCTAGCGACGTGAAGAGTAATTTTGATAGACATAATTATTTAATTAAATTTGATTTAATTACGTCACAACGGAAAATTCGTTAATTCAGAATTAGCGAACCCGAGCCCGGGAGTGTTTGCGGGCCTACTCACATTTCGAATCAAGTGGGGCCCACAAGTCACATCACGCGTCACATCATTATTCATTCTAGTGATGTAAGTCATATAAACTTTGAGTGATGTGATGGTTGTCACTTGTGAGTGATGTGAGGTGATTGAAAGGCTTTAATTGCCTTGTACAATTTTTGGAAAATGAGATATGTATTTGATTTTTGAAATCAAACACAACAAAAACAACTTCATCTTCTCTCTCTCTCTCCCTCATTCAGCCTTGGAGCCATTTTTCTTCTCTCAAATTTCTTGCCAAAGCCGAGAACAACAAGAAGTTTTAAGGAAAGATTTGTGGCAAATCTTTCAATGATGCTAGCACATCCAAGGAGTCATACAATGGTGATAGGGAAACCCATTCATGAGCATGGAATTCATTATCAAAGCTTGAAGCTTGGAGCACACATATGAGACCTTGACCGAACACACATGGAGCACAAAAAATGACCTTGGCCGAGAGCTTCAAGAGGGATTTTTTTTGTTCTTCGCATCGCAAATCCGATCAAAGTGAGTATTTCCGCAACTTTACTTTGTTGTATTCGCACATTTCATCGCTTAATTTGATCTTGGTTTGACCTAGAAAACCCAACAGCGCCACACACGCTCCAGAGGTTGAAGATGACACATCTGTCAGCCATGTTAGCGCCATGTCAGCAGTCCGGTGTAGTCATCTGCCACGTCACTAGTCTGGTACAATCATCTAACACGTCAGGTCCACGTCAGCAATTTCGATACAGTCAGCTACCACGACATTGTCACGTAAGCAGTTCTGGTACAGTTATTTGTCACGTCAGTAGTTCCGATACCGTCAACCTACACGTAAGCGTCATGTCAGCATTTCTGGTGAAGTTAGCTATCACGTCAGCTTTCCTGTACATTCAGCTGACACATCATCTGCCATGCGTAACACATTAGTGTACCTGATAAATTTCATTGAATCCCCGAAGTATTTGAAATTTATATTTCAGCCCTAAAAATTTTAGAAATTTAAAAATTGGCCCTTGAGTCAAATTTAGACCAACGAATAGTAAAATCCAATATTTTTTATCATTCCGGACGTAATGGTGACCTCCGATTTGTGAAAATCAACTGTTATTTTGTCATATTTTCATTTTAAAACTTAAACTTAAAATAGAAATGGAAGATTCACATTCTGGTGCAATGATTAAGCTAACTGCAACCAATTACTCTCTATAGAGACCTCGAATGATAGATTATTTACACTTGAAAGATTTGTACGATGTGATCGAGAAAGAGGGAGTGACACCATATTTTATCGAAGAGAATAATTGGAACAAACTCAACAACAGAACTCTAGGTCAGATTATATAGTGAATCAGCCACAGTGTCTTCCACCACGTAACACATGACACAAATGCTTACAAAATATAGATGAAAATGGAAGTCATGTACCAGACCAAGATAGCTTGGAATAAAACCTTAATAATGAGGCGTTTGGTGAACTTGAAGTTAAGGAGTGGAACTTCAGTAGCAGAGCATACCAATGAGTTCCATAGCCTAGTGAGCCAGTTGTCTGCAGTAGACATGTAATTGGAATATAAAGTACAAGCCCTCCTACTACTCAGTTCTCTTCCTAATAGTTGGGAGATATTGGTGGTTACTCTCGGCAATTCTACTCCATGAGGCAAGCTTACCATGCCTATGGTAAGAGATGCTCTGTCAAATGAGGAGGCGAGAAGAAAAGACGTGGGCATAGATCGGATACAAGCCCTCGTTACGGAGAATCGAGGAAGACAATGAGATAAAAATCAAGATAAAGGATGAGGTAGAAGCAAAAGTAGAAAAAAATCCATAGACGGAAGAAAGCCTACTTACAAGTGTTACTACTGTGACATACAAGGCCACTTAAAGAAGAATTACTGAAAACTACAACGAGAGCAGGGTCAAGGCAATTCCCACCCGAAGAACAACGATGCAGAGACATTATTAGTTATTTCAGGAGATGTAGCCATATGTTCCATCCAGGAAAAGACACGCATTCACACCGCAACCCAAGATGTTGAATGTGTAGTAAATACTACAACATCCTACCACGTCAATCCTCACAGAGATTTCTTCACAACATACAAAGCAGAATACTTTGGTGCTGTGAAGATGGAAAATACCAGTTCCACTCAGATAGTGGGAATTTGTGATATTCAGATGCGGACAATAACCTTGAAGGATGTGAGACATGTTCCAGAGCTTCAGCTCAATCTACTATCGGGGGTAGCCCTTGAAAAACAGGGTTATCCTAGCCACTTTAAAAATGGAAGATAGAGAATGATAACATGTGTCATGATTGTCATCTGATGACATATTTGCGGCACTTTATACAAGACTCATGCGAAGATATACGCAAAAATACTCAATGTAGGTGAACGGGAGGCTTCTTAAAATCTCTGACGTCAGAGACTCGGTCACATGAGTAAGAAATGGTTGTCTATCTTCACAAAGAAGGATCTAATCACTGTGTCCAAGAATGATGCTCTAGATCCTTGCAATCATTGTCTTTTCGGTAAGCAACATAGAGTCTCTTTTAATTTCTCTTCTACGAGAAGGTCAGAGTTGCTCAGTGTGGTACACTTTGATGTTTATGGTCCATTGGAGGTTAATTCACTAGTGGGTAACAAATAATTTCTAACTTTCATTGACGATGTTTCTCAGAAAGTATGGGTGTATTTTCTAAAAATAAAGGATCAGGTCCTAAATCATTTCAAATTGTTCCATGCCATGGTAGAGCGTGAAACATGGAAGAAATTGAAATGCCTCCGCACTAATAATAGAGGCGAGTACACTTCCAGAGAGTTTGATGCCTCTTGCTGAAGACACGGTATTCAACATGAAATGACTATTCCACGCACTCTAAAACATAATTATGTTGCTGAAAGAATGAATCGAACCATTATGGTGAAAGTCAGAAGCATGATCAGCATGGATAAGCTGCAAAAGCCATTCTAGGGAGAAGTTGTTTGTTTCGCCTGCTACCTGATCAACAGATCACCATCTTTACCGTTGAATTTTGAGATTCCGGAGAAAATGTGGTCTGGTAAGAATCTCTTATACTCTCAATTTAGAACATTCAGCAGTTTACCCTTTTCACACATATCCAAAGAGTTCAGGTATAAGCTCAATGTAATGACTACTCCGTGCATCTTTAAAGGCTATGGAGACGGGGAATTCGAATACAGGTTATAGGACCCGAAGGAAAAGAATGTCATCAAAAGCAGAGATGTAGTATTTCTTGAAAACCAAACAATAGAAGACATTGAAAAGCCCAATATATCTTCTAATTCCAGTGCCGACAAAACTGATCCAGACATAACCCCAACACCTACACGAGTGGCCACAGATAATGATAGGGTGCATGATATATCAAAAGCAGTACCAGATGAGTAAGAAGACAATGTTGAGCATGAGGAGCTGCAACCCGTTCCATCAGAGGCTGTAGGATCATCCACAGATCTAGATGACTACAGACCTCTAGAAACTAGTGAACCTCAAGTACGAAGATCTGAGTGAGGTTGGATTCCATCAACCAGATACTTAGGATCTAACTATATTCTGCTTACTGACGATGGGGAGGCAAAAAATTTCAAGGAAGTTGTATCTCATAAAAACAAAGGAAAATGGCTGCACGCAATGCAGGATGAAATGAAATCTCTACAAAAGAATATGAAATTACCTACAAGCAATACAACACACAACAATATATACCCAAGAAGGGGTGAATTGGGTAATGGCCTAAATATGCAGAATTAAGAATTATTGCCGATTTTATGCTACTAAGCTTGTAGCTTTACCAATTAAGCTTAGGTTAATTTTCTCAATTAAAAGCATGTTTCTAAACAATAAATATATATGAAATAAAACTTACAACGAGTAAAGAGTTTAAGGATAGAGAAAATAACACCAGTGATTTATAGTGGTTCGGCCAACAATGCCTACGTCCACTCCCCCAAGCCGCTCTTGAAGATTTCAACTAAGTTGAGACCACAACTTACAATGAGTTTTCCGTGGCTCATCCGCAACCAAGAGTTTTATCCACTAGGTTCACTCAAAACCTCTTACAATGTGTTTTCTCAATAGGTTCACTCACAAACCTCTTGCAAATCACTTTTTTTTAATATGTTCACTCACAAAAGGATTTAACAACCTCAAATGTTTGAGTATAAAGATTAAAATAATATCACTTGGGCACTCACAAAGATAATGAAGATTCAATATGTGAGTTGCTTACCCAAGTGTTCAAAGCTCACTACTAATAATATGAAGGTGTAGTGTGTGAGCTTGATGTATGAGAGTGTATGATAATGAAAGTTTAGTAAAATTTCTCTTTTTGCCTTAGTAGAAATTGTATGAAGGTTGAAGTTTTTAGCAAAAAATAATTTGGGACTCAATTTATAGTGAAGAGACAGATTTCCCCAACAGCTTTTTCTGAGGCCGGTATGTCGGTCTCAGAGGCCGGTATGTCGGTCTCAGAGGCCGGTATGTCGGTCTCAGAGGCCGGTATGCCGGTCTGAGTGTATAACAAATATATTACCATTTGAAGATTTAAATGCTCCATTGATTTACTAATCGGTATGTCAGTTGGCTGATTGGTATGGTTATTGCAGGTTGCCGAGAGCCTACAAAACAGAGGCTTACATATTTGGATACCGATATTAACATCGGTATAATGCATGTAGGTTTTTGTGAGCATGTAAACCTTAAGTAGGCCGGTATGGAAGACTAGTATGGTCTATGCCGATTTCCGAGAGCATGCAAAATAGAGTGTGGACACCAGTATGCCGGTGTAGGGGACTGGTCTGTCGGTCTCAGTGCCAAAATGTAGGATTTTGAAGGTTAAAAGTATTTTGTACATGACCCTAATACATCTACATGAATGTGCATATATCATATGAGCTTAGAGACTTAAATAGCCAACTTACTTTATAAAGAGAGACATAAGCTAAGACTACACACGATTTTCTTCATTTATCGCTCGAGTCTTCACATCCATTGCTCTTCACCACCCATGTACTTCGACATCTTTTTGTAATGTCCGCTAACGCGCGTCAAAGACTTCTAGTGTTGCATCATCAAAATCCATCATGAGAATATGTCGCTAACAATCTCCCTCTTTTTGTTGGTGGCAACCTTTAAAACTTGTGAGCTTTGAGAGTCCAAATTGTTGACAATTTTACTCCTCCTCAATATATGTCTTCAATATAACTCTATAAAACTTAGACAAATACATTAGTACAAATTTGTTCCCCCTTAATACAAGGGTGAGGGAAACATAAGTTTTAATCTCATTCCTATGATTTCTCCCCCTTTGACATTATCAAAAAGAATGGAGAAGTAAAAAATTAAGCTTTAGGAGAAACCAATTAATATGTGTAAAAAAACATATGAAAGGTCATTAACATGAACACTTAGAATTATCATACATTTCTCCCTTTTTGCCAAACAAATAAAAAATCATGCATATAGCATCAAAATCACTCAAATTAAGTCAATATCTAAACATTTCATTTTCAACCAATAATACTCAATGGCAAGGCATATTCAATGCTAATAAATCAAAAGGATCACATATATATCATATAAACCAATAATTCTTAAGTGATACCAATTGATACTAAATGAGATTAATAATTATGATTAAGCATAAGATGATACCAAATGAAAAATCAATTTAAATACAATTTCCCTAATCACTAGTATGCTTCAAAATCAATTCCAATTCATATTAATAAACATATATATATATATAAGTTGGAGGCAGTAAATATGGATTTTACCTATTACTGTTGTCACGAAGTGACAAATCCATCAATCATCAAAGTTCATTCATTCTTGAGGTATAGTTTGATTTTCTTCTCGTTGATCTATTTCCTCATCTCTTTTGATTCTTTGGGACTAATTCATATTTCTCATTAAGAACCATTCCCAAAGCTCCCCCTACAAAATTATTGAAGTGTATTTTGGTACCCAAACTTTCTTGGGTCAATGGAGGTTAATTTTGATTCCTTGGGGAATCCATGTATTTACATTTACATTGGTGTTCATGCACTCAAATATCTTGTGTCATTTCTTATTGTATGCATGTCATGTTATATTTTCATTAATAGCAACATTTGCAAGAGAATTATATGCCTTTACAAAATAGTTCTTCAAAATCTTCTTTTAATGTAAGTGTAGGACACAAAAATCGACGACGCTGTTCCAGGCTCGTGGCCCGGTTGGGAGTACAGAGTAGCCCGCGAGAGACTAAACCGGAGAAATAAAATGGAGCCGCCACCCAGTGTGAACTGGGAAAGGATTTAAGGCCGCACTCACCCCTCGCAAGGGAAGACCTCAAACCGTTGGGTTCGGAATGGTCCCTTACTTATGCCACTTGTAATGAACGGATTTATGCAATAATCTAACCAAGTCTACGCAACATACATATGCAAGATTAATTAATATCTAAGTTGGCACACATCCTATATCTAAGTTTGCATGCATAAAAGTAAATCGACATAACGACAAGCATACAATCTCATGAACACATTAAATTGATAAACGCGGAAATATAAATAAATAACAATTAAACATGAACATAGAAGAGATATAATTAAGCTCCTAATGCGAAAGAAATAACTAAATCATGCATGGAAATAATGTGCTATTTCTAATGAACCATGGATAAACACAAGATTAGATAAAACGAAATATGTGTGTTTCTCAAGTAGTATGTGGAATTGTATCCCGAGTTCAGACCGCACTACCGTCCATTCGGATTCGGCTACGGAATTTACGTTTGGGTTTCCATCCGATATACCACGAGAGATAACACAAAATCATTCATCCCACAACAATAACATACATGAACCAACAATACGCATGCGAAGAAATACTAATAAATAATTAAAAAGATGAACGAGAATAAATAAAAGGGTGCCCTCAGGTCTTACCTTTTAAGTCGCCTCTTGGAAGTGCGTTACACGGCCGTCATAAGGGTTAATGCTCCGCAACACCTCCGGTTCACTGGTTCAATGTCTTCCTTTGTCGCCTCGTTGTTTTGGGCTGCTGTTTTGCTCGCTGTTTGGGGACGGTTTTGGTTCACTGTTTTGGTTGCTTTGGAGTATGTTTGTTCACTGTTTTTGTCTCAATTAAATGGGTGATTTTCACAATTATCTTGGGGACTGCAGGGGGCTGTTTAAGGGATTGTTTAGGGTTATTTGGCCATTGTTTTTGGACTGTTTTGCTCACTATTTTTGGGTGATTCACGGTCACGGTTTCAAGGTATTTGGGGGTTGATGAATCGGTCAAGGGGCTGCTATTTTTACATGGATCATGCATGCATGGAAGGTCAAGGGTTGTCGAGTTGGTGTGTGCATGCAGTGAGGTTTAGTGGCTTTTGTTTGAATGTGAAGAGGGGCTGCTTCAGTCATGGGGTTGTACTTTATTTGTTACGGCTCGGTGGGGCAATGAGGGTTACGGTGTTGAGCTGTTTTTTGGGCTGTGTATTTTAGGGTTTATTAGCTTCATGCGTGAGTGAAGAGGAAGCTTAGGTTTTCATGGCTGTCATGAATTGGCTGAGAGAGGCGTGTTGTTATTCTGTGTGTTTGAGTCGGTTGATTGCAGTATTTTTTTTTCTGTGTGAGTCAGTTTGCGTTGTTAAGAGAGAGCTAGGGTTTGCCGTAGGTTTCACGTGGTTGGAGTGAAGGTTTGCTGCCTAAGCGGCGTGAAGGGTGTTTTTTTGTTTATGGTGAGAGAGGGGCGTGAAATAGGCAAGAGGGTAGGGTGCAGCCGTGAGTGATGAGTTAGGGTTTTCTTTTTGTTTGAGAGTGGCAAGCAGGGTCCATGTGGCCGAGAGTCCAAGGGGAGAAAGAGGTGTCAGGGTTTAATAATTTTGGTTGTGGCCGAGAGAGAGAGGATCAGAGAGAGAGGGAGGTGTCAAGGTGTTATGGTTTCATTGTGGTTTTTAGAGAGAGATGGGCGAGAGGTCAAGAGGGAGTTAGGGCTGCCGTGAGTTCCCTAGGGTTTTAATTTGTGTGTCTTTTTATAAGAGTGGGTTAGGGTTGTTCTTGTATGGGTAGGAAATGGAGATTGTGTGATCATGGGGAAGATTTAATTAGTTTGTTATAAGGAAATGATTTCTTTAGTTTAGAAAGGTGATTTATTTAGTTTAGGAAAGAGATTTATTTAATTTAGGAAGGGGGATTTGATTTGATTTAATTTGATTTGTTTTGTTTTAATTTAATTGGATGTGATTTAATTTAGACATGTGTTTTAAATATTTTAATTATTTTGGATTGGGCTTGGAGGCTTGGTTCTTTTGGCTTGGGCGTGTCGCTTGGTGTGGGTTGCGGGGATTTTGGGCAGAGTCTAACTGTTAAAACAAAGACCAATCGAGTGAATCCTGAGACTAAGCAAGCGAATTAAATCTGGCAAGGTATTGATTTTTGAATTTTCCATTCCGATGTCTGTTTCCTGCGACTTCCGCAACTTATCGGGTAGTGCCTCCATATGAGGCTCATCATCGGGCCTTATGTAAAAATGCAGTGCCTACAGTCGCCCCTATTTTGATGGGACTTGTGCAGTGTGTGACAGTGACAATCCTATCAAATTTATGCAATGCATTTTTACTTACCTTGCTCGCCAGCTGCTGCCTGACTTGCCCATTGCTTCGAACTGAGTTGATATGTCGGTGGGGTGCTTCGACCCCAAAGGTTCATCCCTGCAAGATGTTGCGATCTCTAAGAATCACTACCGGACTGAGCTGATATGAGGTTGTTCATTTCTGAACCGTTACTGAGTTGAGATTGTGGTCCATTTCCGAACCGTGCTCCATTTCTGGAGCGCCATTTCCGGCATGCTAAACCTCATTTCCGAGGCTTCGCTGATGTGATGGTGGTCCATTTCTGAATCGTGCTACATTTTCGGAGTGCCATTTCCAGCATGCTAAACCTCATTTCTGAGGCGTCGCTGATGTGATAGTGGTCCATTTCTGAACCGTGCTCCAATTCCGGAGTGCCATTTCCAGCATGCTAAACCTCATTGCCGAGGCGTCGCTGATGTGATAGTGGTCCATTTCCGAACCGTGCTCCATTTTTTAAGTGCCATTTTCGGCATGATAAAACCTCATTTCCGAGGCGTCGCTGATGTGATGGTGGTCCATTTCCGAACCGTGCTCCATTTCCGGAGTGCCATTTCCGGCATGCTAAACCTCATTTCCGAGGCATCGCTAATGTGATAGTGGTCCATTTCCGAACCGTGTTCCATTTCCGGAGTGCAATTTCTAGCATGCCAAAACTCATTTCTGAGGCGTCGCTGATGTGATGGTGGTCCATTTCCGAACCGTTACTGAATTAAGGTGGTTCATTTCCAAGTCGTTACTGATGATGTGGTTCATTTCCGAACCGTTACTGATGAGGGTCTTGTTCTTGAATTAAGATGAGGGTTTTATTCTTTAGCTGCTGATAAGGTGGGCCTCGGCCCTGGGATCCATTCCCGAAATTATTGATGAAGTGGGCCTCGACCCTGGGATTCATTCCTAAAACTGCTGATAGAGTGGGCCTCAACCCTGGGATTCATTCCCGATGATGATAATGTGGACCTTGAACCTAGGATTCATTCCCAATGCTGATAATGTAGGCCTCGACCCTGGGATTCATTCCCGAATACTGCTGATAATATAGTCTTTGACCTTGGGATTCATTCCCGATGATGATAGTAAAGTGGGCCTCGACCCTGGGATTTATTTCCGAAGACTGCTGATAATGTGGGCCTCGACCCTGGGATTCATTCCCGATGCTGATAGTAAAGTGGGCATTGACTCTGGGATTCATTCCCCAAACTGCTTGACTTTTCCGCTTTTTCCTTTTCTTCAAAACCTGCGAACAAAAACAAAACAAAAAATGCGTGTATGTGACGTGTATGCATGTATGCATGGATGTATTTCCTATTCCGATGGGTTAGGCCTTCCTTGTGCTCCTCGGTTCTTCTTCCCTACAAAAGTCTTTGATCGCCCCCTGGGTCTGCTTACAATTTCCTTCTGTCAGTTCTTTTCTGGTGATTGGTCAGTTCTCTTTTGTCCCATGGCTCAAGTTCTCGAAACATTCTTTATTCGCGATGTGGTAGACTGGTCGCCCCCAAACTTGGTTTAGCTTTTTGTTCTTCATTGCTTGCACTCGGCCAAAGTAGATCATTTAATGCGGTGTTCCGTACTGTCATGCCACATTACTCTCTTTTACGAGGTAGTCTCAATAGTTGTACATATTGTTGCCCTCAATAGTTGTACATATTGTTGCCCTCAAAGGATGCTCAGTGTCGAAACTATAGAGCCTTCAAAGTACTCGAGGCAACTCAAATCCGACCGTTTGAATAAATGATCTGAACCAGACTCAAAGTGTGTGTGTGCGAAGGTTCCTTTACAGATTCATCCCCAGGTAAGCCAACTCAATGATTTCATCAAAAAATTGGGATCGATGGGTCAAACCAACCTAGATGTCTCAATTATGCCTGCAGTTGCTTTTCTGTGCTCAATGTGGAATGGTTTTCTTTCTCTTTTGTCTCTTTCTTTTTCTTTTCATTTTGAACTTCTTTTTCTTTTCTTTTCTTTTCTTTTCTTTTCTTTTTATTCTTCTTCTTTTTTTTTTCTTTCTTTCTCTTTTTTTTTCAACACACCTACCCTTTAAGGTAGCATTTCTCCTCATGGTGGTCCTAATACTCGCCCATGGGTAGCTTCACGCTTATTGGTTATAGGTGGTTTAATTCTTTTCCTTATAGACTTTTCTTTTATTTTCAACCAAACCACACATCATAACACAAGAAAATCGGGATAGATATTTAGGCAAATGGTCATTCACTGACCTGCAATTTCTTCAACTAGTCACTTTGCTAACTACTCAGGTTTGCACTGCTAAGAACCATAATCAAGTGCTTACGAGTCTAACATAGATCAATTACTCAAAGTATCAGATAAAAGTGTTGGGTTTCTATTAAGTCCCAAGGATCAAATCAAGCAATGAAACACATGTGAATACTCAACAAATAATGGCGGAATCATACTTACATTGATCGGCTTTTGGATGCGATGAAAACAAATCCTTGTGCTCCTCCTAGAAGCTCTCGGCAGTGGGCTTATTTTGTCCTCCAAAATTTCGGCCATGGTCCTCCATTGATGCTCCAAGCTCTAAGCTTTAACAATGGTGATTCCATGCTCATAAGTTAGTTCCTTATCACCTTAGGATGACCCTTCATGTGCTAGCATTGGAAAACTTGCCACAAATTTTCCATTTTACTTGTTCTTGCTCACGGTTTTGGCAAGCCAAAAAGGGAAAAAGAATTGGACCTCGGCCGAATACAAGAGAGGAGAAGAGAGAGTGAGAGATGAGATGTGTTTTCTTATTTTGTTTTCTAAAAGCAATTAATGAAAAAGCTTTACAAAATTTGGTATATCATTTCAAAAAGTCAAACCAAAATTTTTGAAGCCAAAATCTCATTTAATGCCTCACAACCACTTCTTTCATGAATAGTGACAGCATGTCAATCACTCAAAGTGACAAGACATCCATCACTTGAATGATGTGTGATGTGATGTGACGCGTGATGTGACTTGTGGCCGCACTTGAATTCGAAATGCGAGTGTGCCCGCAAACACTCCCGGGCTCGGGTTCGCTAATTCCGAATTAATGAATTTTCCGTTGCGACGCAATTAAATAATTATGCCTAGCAAAATTACTATTCACGTCGCTAACAAATTAATTCTAAATTAACTCGTCCGCCCGAATTAAAATCTAATTTTAATTCCGCGTCGAAATCCAATTTCGTTTAATATATCGAATATATTAGTTTATCGATTAATTCTAAATTAATCATTCTCTCTCTTTAATAAATATTTTATCCCATATAAAATATCTCCGTAATTAATCCCATATTAATTTTCTCTCTTTTATAATTATTCCCAGATTAATAAAGTGCGAGTCATACGTCATTGGTGAATCTTCGAGAAGCGACCAATGAGATCCCCGGATATGTTGGCAGTAAATACGGTCGTCGAACTATCTGAACACGTACGTACCTAGTACTACGTTTTTACCGATTTACAAGACATGGTTGGCTTCTAGCAAAGCACCGTGTCTACCCAATTCTCCAGAAATATTCTTAATGGAATATACGATCTATATAAGGCGTAGTATACGTAGTATTGCGTATTTCGATCCAGTATCTGATGTCACGTGCAAGACCTGGGGCTGGAATCGTGTCTGCCCCGTACGAAACACATATCGGATCTCTAGTAACTAGTCTCTATAATCGGATAAACATGACCTAGTCATAATATCCCGATAGCTGCAGCATATAACAGCACCAGTTCCGTATCCTACATGAACATCATCTCCACTATGACTGGAGTGATACTTCCATCTCGACATCACACCCAATATACTATGATTCTCAATATACCCAGAAAAGGCGTACACAGAACCGGTTAAAGCCCTGGACTACCAAAACCAAAGTACATTCATTCTCGCAAGTATTAGCGGTGCAAGTCTCAGGTTAAGACCAAATACACCTACCCTGATTCGGACTTCCATAGACACATAGTCATACTACCAATGGAATTCTGAGGGTTCTATCCAGAGCGAAGCTATTTTCCGTACCATCGGTAAAACACAACCTCCTATTACACTTGCATGAGTATCCTATACCCAAATATATGAGAACTATGTCGTTATGCTCCCACAACGCGCACAAGTGTAATACTAGTCTATTCCGCATTATTGATGTCCAATCTCGATAATACTACGACTATGGATATTTAATGATTAAACCTTCATGGATTGATATTGTCTCATATCTTATCAATCTGGAACTAATCATATGGACCTTCTATCATTACAAATGATAGAAGAGCAATTTCCTTTGTCATATAGTTAATTTGTGCAACAACACCATGATCTGTACAAATAGTGATGCTATGTGCCATAACTGTCCAACAATATCCCACTTGGCCTATAGCCAATCACTCAAGTGTCCTACACCCGAACTATGTACGGTTCGCTCAAATTTCTGCTGAGGAAAGGCTTTCATCAGCGGATTTGCATGATTGTCATCTGATGTGATTTATACGATCATCACATCGCCACGATGTATGATCTGAACGAATCAGATGAATAGTCGAAGTATATATCTAGATCGTTGATGAGACCATTAATTCTTTAGCCTGTGCTGAAGCCTAGCTCAGCTGCTAACAGAACTACATTTAATCTAATTAGATTATTATCGATCCAAAAGGCTTCTATTGCTGCCTCAGCTGCAGCAATAATCCACTTTTGTTGTTTATTCGGTAACAGTATCTTGCTTGGAAGATTTCCAGCTCACTGTTCCGTTATTCAAACTGTATAGTACCGTTATCACGACTTATAGTCGTTTATATCGGTTGGGAAACTTACAACAGTGAACCCAGTCACTTCAAGTTCTTCTTCTCCATAGTTTAAGACAGCATCCTTAGATCTTCTAAGATACTAACGGATGTTCTTAACATCAATCCAGTGACTATCACTTGGATTGGCCTGATTGTGACTCCATTTGCTCAAAGCATATGAGACACCAGGTCGCATACATTTATTTCAATGTACGAGTTCTCGGAGAGTATTAACAATTTTTAGATCTATCCCAGTAGATCTTTATTCCTAGAATAAAGGTTGTATCTCCCAATAATTCTACGGAGAATTTTCATGAAAGCCAAGCTTTCACCGATTGTATTATGGGAATATCATTTCCAAGAAATGACATATCATCATTATTTAGGACATTCATTCTCTGTTCTGACACACCGTCAAACTGACGTGTTCCGGGAGGAGTCCTCATTGAAAGAATACTATACTCTTTCAAGTATTTGAGAAATTTATTGCTTAAGTATTTTCATCATGGTCTTATCGTGATGGTTTTATACTTTAGCCGATCTGTTTGTTCTACTTCGTGTCCAAACTCTTTGAATTCATCAAAAGTTTCTGATCCGTGTTTCACAAGAAACACATAACCATAACGCGATGCCACATCCGTAAAGGTCATGAAATATTCATATCCACCTCTAGCCTAGCTAGATATGGGCCCACTTACGTCACTATAAACAAGGGCTAACAGATCGGTGGCACTTACACTTTTACCAAGTAAAGGTGTTTTAGGCACTTTGTCCAATAAACTAGATTCGTAGACATTATTTGAATAGAATCAAATCCGTCCTAGTATCCACTCTTCAAAAGTGTGGATATACGAGTCTTGTTAATTGTGTCCCAGACAACAATGCCACTTATAAGTCTTAACTGATTTACTCAGTTTGAGCTATTTGTTTGTCATGTTATATGTTTGAGATTTATTTATATTCAAAATATAAATATTGTCATTCACATCTAATGTATTTATCTCAATATCATCTTTATAAATTAAAACACTTTAGGGTTCTAAAATATAAAGGTATACCCGCAACGGGTTAAACCCTGATATATAGATAATGTTTCTAGTCAAACTAGTTACATTGTAACAGTTTCCTAATTTAAGTACACACCCGAAGGGTAGTTCCTAAACTTAGGTATCTACGGTTAAAACAGCGACTCTTGTCCCATTTTCAATTCGCAAACAGATCTCAACTGAAGTCAGTATCCTGCTTTTTAGCAGATTCTGCACATCAACACATATTTATGTACCACACTCAGTATCTAAAATCCAATTTTAATACTAGTAGTGAACATGTTTATAACAAACATATTTGAAGTCGGAGCCTTGCCCCTCTTCTGTTCCTTCATGTCTGCCTTGTCCATACGGCAGTCACGCTTCAGGGACTCTGTTTGCCACAGTTTAGGCAGACATCTTGGGATATGTCCTTTGTCTTCCCAGAAGATTATAATGACTTTGCCTTTGCCCTTTTCCACCCCCAGAAGCCTTTGGCCAAGCCTTGGCCTTCTGGAATGTCGAAGTAAGGTGCGCCTTGCGCTTCTTGGCTATTGCAAACTTTGGCTTTGTCTCCTTGAGAATAGTCATTAACTCTCCAAGAGTTTACTATTGCAATTTTAGTACTTCTAAGATCTAAGGATAGATCTATGAAGATCCTTCAATTTCATTATCATACTATGAGGATCTAATCCTTAGTTCTGACTAAGAAATTAAGGAGTCTTTGCGGCAAGCATAATGGATTAAGCACTAAAGTTATCATCACATGAATCTTCCAAAGATCATGATCTACTATTTGCTTAACTCCGGGCTTAGGCTCGAGACGTCACTATATCAAATAAAGTAACTTCTCGGTTACCCAGGACTATCCTGAGATTTTATTCCCAATCTGAAAATTAAAGTCGTTTAAAATATTTTCACCCAGGATTATGTTTTAAACACTAATCTTTCAGTTATCTTGATTCTAATAGTCCAACTATTTAATCAACGATTTTAGGTACTATTTATTATAATGATTACTATAGTCTAACTATATAATCAACTATAATTTAATAGATTAAATTCAATTATATTGATTACTATAATCCAATTATATAATCAACTATAAATGAAATAGTTTGAATACAGTCCAACTGTTTTATTTAAAACAACTATTAAAAATTAGTCCAACTAATATATTAATTTGTTTGACGAATAATTTGTAATGAGCGCGTATGGCAAGTAACTAAACGAATATTGCAAATTTAATTCTTGCCTCCCACTATTTTTCGGCGAGCCTCTAACCCTCTGTGGAGTACTCGGGAAACCGTGTTTCCTAGTGGGCTAGGATCCCGTTAAATAACACACAATCTTGACTTTGGCCAATAAAATTGTATGATAATTAACTAGGTAGATCTCTAAGATCAATTGGATCCCATCCAATTCCTAGATCCAGTAGGGGGACGTCCAAGTCTGAAATATATATCTTATATATGCCAATATATCCAATATATTGCCTAACCTTTTTCCTCTGAATCAACTAAGCCTTGGCTTTGGCACAATAAACTTAGTGATCCCAGTCAAGCATGACCCATTGACCTTGGAAAGCTTCGTAATCAATGTCGATGGACAAGAAGTGATATTGACTTTGGCCAACAAATCACAACTTGGACAAGACACCAATATGGAACAAAGCCTTCATGATTCAAACACATCCTCGACGGAAAAAGGTCTTGACTTTGGCCAACAAACCAATGCCAGTCTTGGATCTTGAGTAAGAATCATTCAATGGAAGGAAAAACGCTTAATATGATGTTGAGGGTTTTTCGCGTAATTGGCAACCAATTAATTATCTTTGTTAAGGTCTCATCATCATAGACCCTTAAGCATGCATTCTAAACACATAATAAGGCGCGTATAAATAATATAATAATGATATGCGGATGGATACTTAACACATTGTTCCTAGAACAAATCTCTCACTTTCCTCTCTCCCGCTAGCACAAGTATTACTTCTACCTGATTACATAACACTTCTAAAGAAACCTCATTTACATTGAGGGGAACAGGTGAGAAGAGAAATACAATGAGAAAGGAGGTAATAGGCTGGACACGCAGGTCCAATTAATAAATTCTAAATTTATTACAACAATTTCCAAAATTGCCCTCACCCATCTAATATCCATACGATATACATTATTCATACATCGCAACCATGTATTCACACAAGCATGTTATCAATCAATCTAATCCAATTAATTAATCTGAATATTAATGACCATCCAATGTTCAAACAACGATTTGATTTTGCGCCAGTCAAACTCGTTTTGCGAATAAGTACTCAAAGTACGAATTCTTGAATTATACTAAACTACAACATTAAATCCAATTCAATTTGTATTTAATACTAATTCCATATTTAATTCCAAATTAAATAATACACTTTTTAATGTACCTTTACGACTTAGATTCTAAATCTAATCGTTACGGGTCTTAAAGCCCGATTAACATCCAATGTCAATTTAATTTAAAGTCCAATGGACTTTTAATTAATTTCTTAGGCATGGACTTTTGGTCAATATGGGTCAAACCCAAATACCAAAGCCCATTTAAGGAATCACCCTTATTTGCCAAGAAACCAATTTAGGCCCATTAGGCCCAATTAAAATTAAAGGTCCATTAAGTCATAATTGGACTTTATGGATATGGTTTTGGGCCCAATTGGATCCAACCAATTTAGCATAAACCTAACTTGGTACAACCAAGCCCATTAAGCCCAATTACAACTTTTAAGGCCCAATTCCAAAATAAGCCCAATTAATTTAATTTCAAAATTCCAAATTTCATAATTAAATTAACTAAAGTGTATGCCATAATTAATTAACCAAATTAATATTTCCAGAATACTAATTCACTCAATTAATTATTATCATCAATATATGTCCAACACATTTGAATCAAAAAATCAACTCATTTTACATGCTTAAAGTCTCGGCATTTTGGGGTTTTATTTGTCCGATTCGGTTTCAATCCAATTAAATCCACAATCAACATTACCCAATGTTTTCCAACTCATCCAATGATCAAAAACACAAAATACCATGACATTACGGCAAGCTTATAGTTTCGGCCAAGCCTAAATTTTGGGCAAAAATTGATCCAATCAACTTTTCATGAAATTGATCATATACAACTTCAATACAACATTATTCAAGCATACTCAATCAATTAATTTTATCAAATCATGCTCAAATTGAGTTTACCCAAATTTTACCCTAATCAAGTTTCATGCTGCTCAAAATGGCTCAAGATACCATTGTTGGGTTTCTATTAAGTCCCAATGATCAAATCAAGCAATGAAACACATGTGAATACTCAAAGAATGGCGGAATCATACTTACATTGATCGGCTTTTGGATGCGATGAAAACAAATCCTTGTGCTCCTCCTAGAAGCTCTCGGCAGTGGGCTTATTTTGTCCTCCAAAATTTCGGCCATGGTCCTCCATTGATGCTCCAAGCTCCAAGCTTTAACAATGGTGATTCCATGCTTATAAGTTAGTTCCCTATCACCTTAGGATGACCCTTCATGTGCTAGCATTGGAAAACTTGCCACAAATTTTCCATTTTACTTGTTCTTGCTCACTGTTTTTGCAACCCAAAAAGGGATAAAGAATTGGCCCTTGGCCGAATACAAGAGAGGAGAAGAGAGAGTGAGAGATGAGATGTGTTTTCTTATTTTGTTTTCTAAAAACAATTAATGAAAAAGCTTTACAAAATTTGGTATATCATTTCCAAAAGTCAAACCAAAAAATTTGGAGCCAAAATCTCATTTAATGCCTCACAGCCACTTCTTTCATGAATAGTGACACCATGTCAATCACTCAAAGTGACAAGACATCCATCACTTGAATGATGTGTGATGTGATGTGACGCGTGATGTGACTTCTGGCCGCACTTGAATTCGAAATGTGAATGCGCCCGCAAACACTCCCGGGCTCGGGTTCGCTAATTGCGAATTAACGAATTTTTCGTTGCGACGCAATTAAATAATTATGCCTAGCAAAATTACTATTCACGTCGCTAACAAATTAATTCTAAATTAACTCGTTCACCCGAATTAAAATCTAATTTTAATTCCGCGTCGAAATCCAATTTCGTTTAATATATCGAATATATTAATTTATCGATTAATTCTAAATTAATCGTTCTCTCTCTTTAATTAATATTTTATCCCAGATAAAATATCTCTGTAATTAATCCCAGATTAATTTTCTCTCTCTTATAATTAATCCCAGATTAATAAAGTGCGAGTCATACGTCATCGGTGAATTTTCGGGAAGCGGCCCATGAGATCCCCAGATATGTTGGCAGTAAATACGGTCGTCGGACTATCCGAACACGTACGTACCTAGTACTACGTTTTTACCGATTTACAAGACATGGTTGGCTTCTAGCAAAGCATCGTGCCTACCCAATTCTCCAGAAATATTCTTACTGGAATATACGATCTATATCAGGTGTAGTATACGTAGTATTGCGTATTTCGATCCAGTATTTGATGTCACGTGCAAGACCTGGGGCTGGAATCGTGTCTGCCCCGTACGAAGCACATATCGGATCTCTAGTAACTAGTCTCTATAATCGGATAAACATGACATAGTCATAATATCCCGATAGCTGCAGCATATAAGAGCACCAGTTCCGTATCCTAGGTGAACATCATCTCCACTATGACTGGAGTGATACTTCCATCTAGACATCACACCCAATACACTACGATTCTCAATATACCCAGAAGAGGCGTACACAGAACCGGTTAAAGCCCCGGACTACCAAAACCAAAGTATATTTATTGTCGCAAGTATTAGCGGTGCAAGTCTCAGGTTAAGACCAAATACACCTACCCTGATTCGGACTTCCATAGACACATAATCATACTACCAATGGAATTCCGAGGGGTCTATCCAGAGCGAAGCTATTTTCCGTACCATCATTAAAACACAACCTCCTATTACACTTGCATGAGTATCGTATACCCAAATATATGAGAACTATGTCGTTATGCTTCTACAACGCGCACAAGTGTAATACTAGTTTATTCCGTATTATCGATGTCCAATCTCGATAATACTACGACTAGGGATATTTAATGATTAAACCTTCATGGATTGATAATGTTTCATATCTTATCAATCCGGAACTAATCATATGGACCTTCTATCATTTATACATTTTGGTAATCTAATTACAAATGATAGAAGAGCAATTTCCTTTGTCACATAGTTAATTTGTACAACAACACCATGATCTTTACAAATAGTGATGTTATGGGCCATAACTGTCCAACAAAAAGCACATCAAGAGTTTATCGTTTCTAAGATTTCTCCCTAAAGAAAACGATTTCATCATTGGACTTATGCCTAACTATTATGGACTAAGAACAAACAATTTTTTTTCCTTCTCTTTTTTTTTTCTTTTTTTTCACAATGGTCTTTCTATCATTGCCGTAAAGTTTTCTGTTCCTCGGTTTCCTTTTCCCCGATATCCATGTTTTCTAGACTCTTCTTGACAAGTATTCTTTTACCCCTAACCCAACAGGCATCTATGATGGCTTTTAAGACACAGAGGTTAACATGATGCGTGTATGCATGAGATGCACGTTGTTATCAAAACAACATATATCCTTCCAACCTTATATCTCCCACACTCGTGGTAAGTCTATTTCTGTCCTAGGTATGGCTTGTTTCATGAACCAATGTGGGGTACACAAAATCGTTCTCTCATATGCTACGGGGTGAACCTCGGCTACCTTGGTGATATGGATGAACTTAGAAGCATCCAAAAGTATACAAATATGCCATAACAAGGCGTATCCTTTCTAGATGAAAGCCAATGCGGATATCGAACTCATGCTTCTAGCATATTTGGACATTTTCTAAGCCCATCAATGTTTTCATACAAGTTGGCCCATTATCATTTTAAAGCATTCAATCATACTATTGCGAGGTGCAAACTTGTCCCAGTTGAAAAAGGCCCAACAGGTTTACACTTTCGCGATAACGTGGCTAAATAACTTCAAATGGTAAGAGGCCCAAACACAAAATGGCCAATCGTCATTTTAGAAGCTTTTGGCCAAATTTTCATAAGACACGAACTCGTCCCAGTTTAAATGGCCCAACAAGTTCACAGCTCATGGTGAAAGGTCCAACTGAATCCAAATGGTGATAGTCCCAAACACAAGTATAAAGGGATGGTTTCTATTGGTTATACAAATATGGTTCACATGTGGGTTTATGGGAGTGTAGACAAAGGCTCCCGCTGGCGAAGGATTGCCCACAACTAGGTCTCCCCACTCAAGGGTTCGAGCGACCAAGTGAGCGCATCTTTTTTATACGCTAAGGTACGTGTCAACGAGTGATGATACATGACTGACTGTCAAATGGATTTCTTATTGAAGATTCCCCAGATGGAGGGTGGAGCGAACTCTTTTAAATACCCTTGCCTCTTAGGCTCTTATCGCCTTGGTGACATGAATAAACAATAGGTCCTCCAAATTAGTCTATCACGGTAAGCTTCGGGTAAATGATTATCTAGGTGCCTTCACAGTTTTTCCTTATAGAAAGGTAGTGAATGAAGGAAGACACCAAACCATTACCTAGCTCTAATAGTGCTTTTGATTAAACCCCTTCAACCCACTGTAGACACGGTTAACTAAAAAATCACAAACATTACAAGGCATTATTTTGGGGCCGATTCTCTATCCTGAGTGGAGTCGCCAGACTGTAGGACACAGAAATCGGCGATGCTGTTACAGGCTCGCGGCCCGATTGGGAGTACGGAGTAGCCCGCGGGAGACTAAACCGGAGAAATAAAATGGAGTCGCCACCCAGTGTGAACTGGGAAAGGATTTAAGGCCGCACTCACACCTCGCAAGGGAAGACCTCAAACCGTTGGGTTCGGAATGGTCCCTTACTTATGCCACTTGTAATGAACAGATTTATGCAATAATCTAACCAAGTCTACGCAACATACACATGCAAGATTAATTAATATCTAAGTTGGCACACATCCTATATCTAAGTTTGCATGCATAAAAGTAAATCGACATAACGGCAAGCACACAATCTCATGAACACATTAAATTGATAAACGCGGAAATATAAATAAATAACAATCTAAACATGAACATAGAAGAGATATAATTAAGCTCCTAATGCGAAAGAAATAACTAAATCATGCATGGAAATAACGTGCTATTTCTAATGAACCATGGATAAACACAAGATTAGATAAAACGAAATATGTGTGTTTCTCAAGTAGTATGTGGAATTATATCCCGAGTTCAGACCGCACTACCATCCATTCAGATTCGGCTACGGAATTTAAGTTTAGGTTTTCATCCGATATACCACGAGAGATAGCATAAAATCATTCATCCCACAACAATAACATACATGAACCAACAATACGCATGCGAAGAAATACTAATAAATAATTAAAAAGATGAACGAGAATAAATAAAAGGGTGCCCTCAGGTCTTACCTTTTAAGTCTCCTCTTGGAAGTGCGTTACGCGGCCGTCGGAAGAGTTAATGCTCCGCAACTCCTCCGGTTCACTGGTTCAATGTCTTCTTTCGTCACCTCGCTGTTTTGGGTTATTGTTTTGCTCGCTGTTTGGGGACGATTTTGGTTCACTGTTTTGGCTGTTTTGGAGTATGTTTGTTCACTGTTTTTGTCTCAATTAAAGGGGTGATTTTCAGGATTATCTTGGGGACTGCAGGGGCTGTTTAAGGGACTATTTTAGGGTTATTTGGCCATTGTTTTTAGACTATTTTGCTCACTATTTTTGGGTGATTCACGGTCACGGTTTTAGGGTATTTGGGGGCTGATGAATCGGTCAAGGGGCTGCTGTTTTTACGTGGATCATGCATGCATGGAACGTCAAGGGCTGTCGAGTTTGTGAGTGCGTGCAGTGGGGTTTAGTGGCTTTTGTTTGAACGTGAAGATGGGCTGCTTTGGTCACGGGTTGTAGTTTATTTGTTACGGCTCGGGGGGGCAGTGAGGGTTAGAGTGTTGAGCTGTTTGTGGGCTATGTATTTTAGGGTTTATTGGCTTCATGCGTGAGTGAAGAGGAAGCTTAGGTTTTCATGGCTGTCATGAATTGGCTGAGAGAGGCGTGTTGCTGTTTTGTGCGTTTGAGTCGGTTGATTGCTGTGTTTTCGTTTTTTTTTTGTTTGAGTCGGTTTGCGTTGTTAAGAGAGAGCTAGGGTTCGCCGTAGGTTTCACGTGGTTGGAGTGAGGGTTTGCTGCCTGAGAGGCGTGAAGGGTTTTGTGTTGTTTATGGTGAGAGAGAGGCGTGAAATAGTCAAGAGGGTAGGGTGCAGCCGTGAGTGATGAGTTAAGGTTTTCTTTTTGTTTAAGAGTGGCAAGCAGAGTCCATGTGGCAAGCATAAGTGTTGGGTGGTCGGTTCGGTCAAAAACGTGTTTTGCATCATTTTACGGAAATGTTTTCGTAAAGGTTTTGTGACGTTTCTTAGTTGTTTATGTCGTTATTTGATATCGAATAAATGTGTTTAGGTGAAATATGAATAATGGCATCAGAGCAGGTCCGATGCTTCATCCATTACATTAGTCATGCTTGATATATGATATATAATCCAATTTGAATGTTCGTACATGCATGTAATCTATATGTTTCTTGACTTTTCAGTTCTACGCTAACGGAAACGTAACCGAAATTTAATGGTTAAATTGAGTTATGTTTTCTAAGGTTGAATTGAATTGTTTAGAAAACGATTTAGATTAAAATTCTCCATTTGATGTGGAGCAATACTTCCTTATGGAAAATCCCCGCTTAAAATAAGGCTGTAAAGTAACATGTATTGGATGCATATTTCTTGGTCCGTCTTGTCAATACGGTTTATGGGTAACTTTCTATGGATGCATCCGAGATCGTTCCAAAGTAATGAGGGTGTAGTTGATAGAATTTTATCCATGCCGGTTGTATAATGATACTAGACAAATTCAAGTGAAAGTGGAAATCCTGAACGTGCCAAAGCTGTCAGGACTACATCGGTAGCTTGAGTTTGTCATTGGCGAGTGAAGCCTTGATACGCCTCCTTGTGAACGTGCCAAAGCTGTCATAACGAGAAACGGTCAAGACCAAAATCAGGAGTCACTGGTGAATGATTTGCATTGAGTTGTCTACCTAATGATTATACGTAGGCGAGATCGCGCCAAAGCTGTGAGTCGAAATATATTCATGGGATCCTACTCTCACTATAGAATTCGAAATAATTATTTAATTTCCATTCTTCGTTGGGGATTACGGTATTACGTAAAGTAGTGGGAGACACTGCTGGGTTAAAAATCCATAACTAAAGCAGTGTGTAATTTTATGGAATTTGTTGTTTTGTTTTCCTTTATTCTATATTGTTTATAGAATTATACTTCTAATCAACTGCATAGCATATTACTTGAATATGTTTTCTGACTTTACTTATGGTTGCGTATTTCTAGAATAGGTTCTAGAATGACAGTAGACTTAGATATTGTTAGATTAGTTCAAACCATCGGAAACTGTTGTTCCATTTTTCTTGAAAAATCAAGATGGTTAGTGACTTAGTTACTAAGTCACGATTAGTAATCTAAATAGATATCTGTTTTGGATATAGTTATCTAGTAAGAATAGTTTCTTATGCAGTAAGAATTGACTTGAATTAGTTCATGTCTCGAGATTCTTGACTGGCATTAGGAAAACCCCATTAGTATTTGTTTATCTTATAATGACGTTTCTTGGCTTTAGTGACTTTTAGAAGTCACGTGTTTGACACAATTTGCTAATCAATTATTTACAACTGTTGTGAATAATTGAAGGCAAATTACAAAGCTAAAGAAAGGAAATGTGTATAGTTGTGTATAGAGAATATTGATTCTGACAATACGACAACTATAGGTATTGGATACTAGATCTCCCGTCTAGTTATTTAAAAATAATGTTTAATGATTGTTTTGATATTTGATATTTGATATCAGAACTCGTGACTATTGGATAGTTACTTGTTCTTTATAAATAATTGTTACATATTTCAATATGACTAGTAGTGTCATTAATGAAAAGATAAACATTAAGAAATATATTCGGTTAATTAAATAACTTAGAAAAGTACTTTATGAGATTTTATCACATAAGCATTAGATGCATTTTCCGTATGGTAAAGGATGGTCTGATACGAGATCACACCATATATCCTTATCCATTTAATGAATATTGTATTCAGGATGTGATTAAATGATTTAAATCTCATTTAACCAATGATCGTCGTTGGACCACAAGATTTATTGAACTAATACATTGGATGTATGTAGTTTAATGAATTAGAAATTGCCGTAGATAGTTTTTCATGACTTAGTTGCGTGTTTCTAAAAGAATATATATTGAATGTCTTGAATTGTTCGAGAACTTTCAATATGTTTCTAATGAAACGCGGACATAATATTTTAAATGGTTCAAAGATATTATATTTGAAGTGTTGAAAACTATATTTTAAAATTCATTGTGAATCTTTGAGCTGTTCAAAGATGTTTGATATGATCAAACATATGAATTTAAGGAAATTAGTTCTAATATTATTTAATGAATGTGATTCTTACTCAATATTATTCTTCTACGATTCCATCGTGATGAAATTGGTCAGTGGGAGAAATCGAATCTTATATGATTCGATTTGTTGATATTGAGTGTTACCGAATTAGTTTTCAATACTCTTGGGGTTATGCTCCAGTTACACTAATTCATCCTTTTAATTACTGTTCCATTAGTTTCTACAATTACTTATATGATATGTATAAGTAGAAATTTCGAATCTTGAAAGGTTTGAGATTTGAAACTTTCTATTATATAATTGATATATAATTGAAAGTACTTGCGCCTCAGAGGTACAAGTAAGGTTTATCATTTATTCTATTTAATAGAATATTATATACTATTTGATAGAATATATTTTTTCTACGATCCCTAGCAATAAAATTATTTTATTACTTGGTATGTTAACATCAGATGTTGATAATTGTAGAAAAGACTTGACTTATTGTAGTGAAATATGAGAGTGATAAGCTATAAATGGAACTACATAATTAATTAGATGAAATGACCTTACGATATCTTCTGTATAAGTCCAATAGGATGTCAAAATCATTTACAAAGTATTTGATACTTATTGGTTCTGTTGTTTTCTTATCGAAGAAAATTATCCTATAATTTATAGTATGAGCGATATTTGATATCGATTTCGGAAATTATCATTGAACCAAAGATCTGAAATTGTTCCTAGCTTACTACGATCAAGTTTTGAACTTGATTAGGCTTTTGTTATGAATAATTCATAATATGTGTAAATTATTTGCGCAACAAAAGCAAAGTGAGCTTGATAAAGGTTTGACCTTTATAGTATGACAGTGGGAAAGGTTATACTCAGTAGTCTATTGTAGATTCTGAGGAAGCTTGTCTCTAGTCGCACTGATTGAACAATTAAAGATATATTGGTTAATGTTGATATTAAACTATGTATTTTGGCTAAAGAATGCAAAGTGGCGTTCCTGAATGTTTTCTTCGAATGAGAAATCTGTTGAGGTTTCTTTGTTTGAAGAGTTCATTCTAGAATGGCCCTAAATTTTGTATTCTGCTAAGATCACAGTTTAATATACTAGCTTATAGAGCCTATTGTAGACTCAGATAAGCTTTCCGAAAATTCGTGTTCTCTAATTTTGATACAGTCAAATTGTCTGATTTTATCAAAGCATATAGAATACATATTTGATAGTAGGGTCAGTGAGAGCGTACAAATTTCTTACTAGTGTTATATATTCTAACTACATTATCATTATTAAAGTAATAATGAGATGTTTGTCAAGCAAAACATTTACTTAAGTCTTCTTTTCTCCGTGAAAGCAGTGAGAGTAGTCTCTGTTATATTTGATATAAAGTTTCATATTTGATATAGAACTAAGAGACTTGTGAGATACTCTCATTAGTCGCGTATTAGATATAATCTAATAAAGGACACAATAAGACTATTTGTATGACAGTTAGTATAACTGTTTGACAATTGACATGTCTTTTATATATATATAGTATTAATCTTTCGTAAATGATGATACCTTTGTCGAAAGTGAGAATGATGAGAATGTCTAGTCAATCTTATGCATCATAGGATGATGGAGTAATGAATACTATATTATGTGCGATTAAAGATATCAATTTAATCGTAATTGTTACGAGTTATTTTGATATGCTGCAGACCATATGATGGATCTTGAAACATATGCTTTGTTATCTGAGAGATATTAAGAATGGGTTTCTTATTCATGGAGAATTTAGTCCGCAACCATAAGGTCAGATTAGTTTTGATCCTAATTATGACATTAAATAGTCTATGTCATATAAAGTCAGAAAAGATGTAGTGGGAGTGTCACCATTGATTCTACTAAACTAGTGGAATCAGTTGCAACTTATGAAGTATTGACTTATGAAGTTCCATAGTGACCCTATAGATTAGAAGTTTTCATATTAGTGTAGTGTTTACGGTTGTCTCATAGTATTTGGATTTGATCTCTAAATACATAGACAACTCAGTAGCTATAGCACAATACTGATATAGCGTTTGAGTCATATTGATGTGGAATTTGGATTCTACAAAATATGAATGATGTTGGATAAGGAAAGCGATTGAGTTTGTTGGACAGACTATTTGTTAAGGCGAGCTTACTTGTTGTTGCCTACCTCTTGAGTGATAGATGAGCTCTTGAGGGCCATGAGTATGTGATATACATTGAGATGTGTATATGATACCGTGGATTGACACTAGAGCAAGTGGGAGAAATTGTTAGGGTTGGTGCTCGGAGTGCCAATCTGGATCGTATTTATGTCCGACTCATGAATACAAACAATTTCATTTTCCATAATATTACTTATTTAATGGTAGCACCTCTTGTCTTTTATACACATATTCAATCTAATTACGATTAGATTGAAACTAAATCTGGTTTAGTGATACGTGTATATTAGACAAAGACTCTAGGATTTACAATGTAGTGCGTAGTTACAACGTAGTTTTCAATTGACATTGGGAAGCGTCACTACAAGTTGTATATCCTTAAATAAAGTTTCTGATCAAGATTTACTAACACGGGTCGGTTAGTAAAATCTGTTGAGACCAGCACATGTCGTATATCGTGACTTGGTCCGATGGTTTATCCCAATGAACCATGAGTCTCAGGAGACTCGTATAGACATACAGGTGTTTATTTGATAAACACTGAACAACTCACTGAAGATTTCCTAATAGATGGTACACCAACGTCAATAGGAATCTACTCGAGTTGAGCGAGCATAATGGCCCTTCGACTTGAGATACCACTATGGATATATGAGTTATCCTCCACACTTCGATGGCAGTCACGTCACTGATCTATTCATGATCAAACCTCCACATGTTCGTTGGGTGTGGACTAATGCTCATGATATCCTGTACGTATCAATATAGAATATCTTAGTCATGTGTACAGGGCATAGGCATCCTACACGTGTTTGCAATCTAGTAAATCCATGGCTGTGGTATAACTTCGGAAATCAATTCCGAGTGTTATTTAGAGATCGTAAATTAAAAGTCGACTATATTATACCGAAAAAATTTGACCTTCTTATATATATCTCAGGTATAATATGGATAGCCTGTGACGGAGGGATTATACGTATGCAATGACCTCGACTTGCATAGTTTAGCTAGATTATTCGTGATCGTCATAATTCATGAGTGGGTGAATTATGGACACGAAATTGGATTTCGTGACGGATAAACCTAAACTTAGAGAGTCCCACAATATGAAGTGTACTCGTTGAGCACTTGGGCAACGCATTCTGAATAATACGATTATTCATAATACTTCATCAGATTAAATGAGTTAATTCAAATCGTTTAATCGGTTAAACGATAACACATGCATTATGGGATTTTGGTCATTTAATAATTATTGTATATTTGTTTATGATACATAATTTGATTAGATACACATTAATTAATTGTCAAATGAGACTTTGACACATGCCATAAATATATGTATTTGTTATTTAATGTAAATAAAAATACATATATATAATAATTATAATAATTAATTATTTAGATATTTAATTGTTAAATATTTGAATAGTTAAATAATATCCATATTAAATAAATGTTGTGAAATATGTTTAATTATTATTGAAACACATGGCATGATTTAATTAAGCTAAATGTGTGCAAATTTGATTTGCTACCAAAAAGCTTAACATTATTTAATTGGATTAAATTTTAAAAATTAAAAAAATACCCCTCAAATGTCGGTTTTGCTTCCTTTTATTTGTGAAAATTTTATTTTCTTCATTTTAGAAGAAGCATGGCCGAAACTAAACCAAGAAAATAGCTCTCAAAATGTTATTGATAATTCAAGGAAGAAAATGAAGGAAAATCAAGAAAAAGCTTAGGAAAATAAGAGATTAAAAGGTAATCTTCAATTCCCTTAAGTTTTGAAAGCTTGTTTCATGTTCTTGATTATCTAGATTGATTATAGGATTTCTTTTTTTTCCTTAGAATTTGGGGCTTTTGGTTTTGGTAGATGAATATGGAAGTGATGATGCATGTGTGAAGTGATTTGGATGGAATTATTGTAATTATTATCCAATTTGGTCATTTGATGATATGTTGTCATTCTAGAGTGTTATGACCATTCTTTTAATGCCTATAATTTTTCTTGGGTGGTTCATGTGTGGTGACTTTGATTGATGTTTTGATTAATTGGATTAATCTTGAAAAATTGGATTTAAAGCATGAAAAATTGGCATTTTTGGTTTCTGGATCAATTCTGGAAAATCTGGGTTTATGCTGATGAATTTGATGTCATGTAAATGTATTGGATGTGTTTTGGGTGTTGGAACAATTTCCGGAAAATTTTTTCGGAGTTGAAATAAGCGAAAATGGCGAAAAACAGTGTTACCATGTGACTTTTGAGCCAACCGGGTGACGGGTGCCCAAACAATGAATTTGTCACTGTTTGGGCAGCGCATGAACTGCCCTAACACTATTGGGGATGACCTGGGAAAACCCCATAAGTGTTGGGTGGTCGGTTCAGTCAAAAATATGTTTTGTGTCATTTTGCGGAAAAATATTTTCGTAAAAGTTTCGTGACGTTTCTTAGTTGTTTATGTCGTTATTTGATATCGAATAATTGTGTTTAGGTGAAATATGGATAAATTATTCATATTAGATATTGAATAATTTGTTCGGTAATTTAAAAAGTTTTAAAATTAAGATTTCCCCCGAACTGCTCTTCCGCTGCACCATTTGCCCAAAACTCCAACAATCACAACCCTAGATAAGAGGTTTAGTTACCACACATATCTAAGACTATTAAAGACATAAATAAAGTAAATGACATAAAGTAAACATGGAAATTAAAAAGATAAATTAACAATAAAGAAAATATCGGGGTTAGAGGATCCACTTTTATTACTTCTAAATTATGTATCTTCATTATTATAATATATAAACTTGCATGACATTACCAACCGACCATATAGGCGGTATCCTGATTAATTCATATTTTAGATTAATTCCAACCGACCATAAAGGCGGTATCCAATTTAGTCATGTTAAAATCAATTTAATTAACTCCAACCGACCATAAAGGCGGTATCACATTAATTCAGGTTTTAAAATAATTTATATATTATAATTAAGGGAGATTAATCTAAATATTAGTAATAAAAACTTTACCCTTTACCCCAACATAGATGAGTTACCTCCTCATATTGAAAAGTAAAATAAATAAACAACTATTGCATAAAAGAAAAAAATTAAATATAAGAAAGTTGTAAATAAACAAACAAGATACAATCTTCTTAGTATTCTTAAGGAAATTCCCAGAAGAATGTATGAATTTTCCTTCTGATTTCGACCTCAAAATATAGGCAAAACTTGGTCATGCGCATCGTGACGCGCCATTGATCTTCGACACGTGTACGCGGCTTTCACGAGATGATGACACGTGGCTGTCGACAGAATTATTGGCTTGGCGTCGCGACGCGTGAAATTGTGCTCGTCGCGATGCTGACGTAAGTAATGACTTGTGGTGTCGGCAGTCTGAATTATTGTGCTAATGTCATGATGACAAGTGTCGGCAGAACAGTGACTGTGGCGCGTCGCGACGCATGAAATGATAATTTTACCCTTTTGCCTGTTTTCCGCTGTTTTGGTCCTGATTTGATTTTAGTGAGTCCTGAAACCTTATTTATTTACAAAATAACACAAAACACATCAAAATATTCACAAAATTCGAGAAACTATATAAAATATCAAGTAAAATGGGCAGTAAATATTGATATTTTTCCGCTTATCAGAGCTGTATCATGACAGTCAAGATTACAAAGGTGTATTACATTATCCACAACAGAAGTTGAGTATATTACAACAGCGGAAGTACGAAAATAAGTGTTGTGGTTAAAGAATCTTCTCCAAGAATTAGGGTTCAAACTGACATAATACAAGACACATTATGATAGTCAGAGTACTCTGGACTAGAGAAAGAACTCAATGTATCATTCCCGGACGAAGCACATTGATATTCGCTATCATTGGATACACGAGATGATAGATCAACAACTACTGATACTAGTGAATATCCATACATATGAGAATCCAACCGACATATTAACAAATGAGGTTTCTCAGGACAAGTTCACTACAAGAATTATACCATTTAGCGTCGAATTATTTCGACGCCATAAGCGACGGTTTCGACGCAAAAGACATTTAGCGTCGAAAAAATTAGACGCAAAAAATGGACGATAAAATGTCGACGAAAATCACTTTTAGCGTCGAAATAATTAAATGCGATGCTAAAAAACAGTATTCTGCGTCCAATTTTTTTCGACGCTAAAGTAAATTGTCCGACGCTATAATTTATATTTAGCGACGAAATAATTCGACGCAAAAATGCAAACTTTTAGCGTCGAAAATTGTCGACGCTAAAGTATATTAAAAAAGTATTATATGTAAGCTTACAGTGACCATTTTTTTTACTATTACCGTCGAAATATTCGACGCTAAAAGTTTGCATTTTAGCGTCGAATTATATCAACACTAACGTATATTAAAAAATATTATATGTACGCTTACAGCGGCCATTTTTTATACTATTAGCGTCGAAATATTCGACGCTAAAAGTAAAAAATTTTTTTTTAAAAATTAGTAATTTACTTATTTTTTGGTCTAAAATATTTAATTTAGTTGAAAAAAAATGTAATTAATAACAAAATGACGAAATATTATATTGAAATTTGTTTTAGAAAAAAGAAATATTATATTAAATCTATTTGTTCAAAATGTTTATACAAAACCAAATATAAAATTAATTGCTACTGTGATGGGGGACGCTCGAGCCTGATGCACCATGACTCATTGAGGCCTCGAACATCTGACGGAAAGCCAGCAGTTGCTGTTCCAACTGCTCCATCTTCTTCTTGTGGTCCATCATCTTCTTCTCGTGGTCCACCGTGACCTGTTGTAGCTTCTCTTTAGTCTGCTGCAGCTCGTCTTTGGTGGTGACTAACTCGTCTCGAAGAGAGACATTGTCCGAATTACCACTATTGCGTGCAGATGACGTTGGCTTCTTACGAGTGCCAAGACCAACGTTGTAAGCTGTCTGATTCTTGAAAACCAATTGCGACAGCTGCTCATCTGGTATGGGGTCGGACCCTGTCTCCTGAGTTTGATGTTGGAGTTCCATCATTTCGTTCTGTTTCAAAAAATAAGTTAATATTAGAATTTGAGAAAAAAAATTAACATATATAATATTAATTATTTTATTTTAAAAACTGAAACTTACATAGCAGCGTTCGGCTTCTTCATTTATCCATCTGTTTCTCTCATTGTAATGCGTCACACGGAAAAAATCTGGAAATGATTGCACCTCACATGTGTTACTCTATTATAAACACAAAATAAATTCAATATTATTCCAGATTAGTAAAAACAATTAACTGTTAAATTTTACGTTAGGATATATTTACCTCAGAATGTTCGGCACGATGTTGGATAAATGGCTTCGAACCTCCACGGTGGTTAAAACGCAAGTGACTTCGATTTTCCGCATTTGCGTGACATTTATCCTGTATTTACCAACACTGTAAGTACCGAAAACAAAGACAATTATAAATTTCCGTTTGTTTCAAAATTTACCTCGTGTTTTTTGCTAGACCAAAGCTCACATAAGAATGTCCAATCTTGTTCCTCTATAAAATCAAAAATAAGTATAAAATAAAAATGTTAAATTACAAACAATATCGAAAACTTACAAGTAGCGAAGGGAATAGCTGGTTCATTTTCGTCTCCCACGGTATCTTTCTCCAAGATACGTAGCTTTGGGGAGCTTCATATCGAGCTGTAGCTCCTATGGCTGTATTAAACGCTGAATTATGTTGTCCGACTTGAGTGTGTCCATCATCCGATATCTCTATCCGGATACGGCCGTGAGCCTTAACGTACTTAGCCAACCCCAGGCCACGGGTGCGTCCTCGACCCTTCACTGTACTTGACTCACCTGTGCTAGCAGAGAAATCACCAGGGCCAGTTGCCCTTGCTGATGTAGATGGAGTCGCGGTAGCCCGTTTGCGATTGCCCGGTGCCATCTGCAAAAACCCGTCGCATTAGCGTCATCAAATTCCAAAGTTCTTATACATATACATACATATCCATACAAGTCAATACAACTTAACAAAAGCACTTATAACATTGAATGCTCACTTTCGTTTTCAAATTCATTCATTCATTTATTCATTTCACATATGCATTCATTATTCACATAACCAATACATCACAAGCCACACAATCAAACAATACATACATATCACGACACACCAAACTCATCACACGACACATACAAACATTCCAAACATACATATCCATTTTTAGCAATTGCTGCTGTTCTGGGCCAGAACAGCAGCAAAAAAAACAGCAGCAATTGCTGCTGTTCTTGCCCAGAATTGCTGCTGTTCTGGGCAGCAACATCATCATTATGAATGCCAAATATTGTTTGTAAAACTGTAATCCATCCTCTATCATCATCATCATCAATTTCATCAATCTCAAATTCATCAAATTCATCAAATTCATCCTCAATCTCATCCTCAATTTCATCAAATTCATCCTCATCAACAAATTTAAATCAACAAATGAGACTTACGTGTAATTTTCCTTCGTTCTTCACTATTGGAGAATCGAATACGAGAGGGAGAATCAAATTTTTTGCTTTGAGCCGAGGAAGAAGAGAAGCACTGGTTTTAGGGATTTAAAGGACATTTAGCGTCGAATTAATTCACTTTTAGCGTCGAAGTCTTCGACGCCAAATATTAGGCGGCTAATGAAAAAATTAGGGTTATTTTTCCGAGAAATTTAATTTTTATTTAGCGTCGAAATACAATAGTCGACGGTAAATGTAAGACATCTAGCGTCGAAATACAATAGTCGACGCTAAATGTAAGTCATCTAGCGTCGAAATACAATAGTCGACGCTAAATGAAAGACATATAGCGTCGATTATTGTTCGACGCTAAATTAAAGACATATAGCGTCGACTATTATATTTCGACGCTAAATGTCTTTAATTAAATTTCCCGGAAAAATAACCCTAATTTTTTCATTAGCCGCCTAATATTTTGCGTCGAATACTTCGACGCCAAAAGTGAATTAATTCGACGCTAAATGTCTACCATTAAAAATAATACTTAAAAACAAATATATCATAGTTATACTATTAATCATTACGTTAATATTTCAACCATATCTAAAGAGTAATTAAAATCAACAACCATACATTAATCCATAAAATTATTCATCAATCACAAAATACTGTAACTTCATAATTAATCACTATTATCGTCGGTATTTGAGGATTCGTGACTGGAATCGAAGTCATCTTCAGTGTCAAATTGTTCTTCACTTGCTACATCAACGCTCACTTCAGAATGAGGAATTAGCTCAACGTCTGTACTAGCTCGAGTTAATGTGATATTTTCAGGAACGTTGACAGTTGGTCCAAAAAATATCTGTTCAGGAACTTCAAAATTGTCGGAGACTTCTTGTGTTTCATCTGATATGTCAACTCTATCTTTCTCCTGCGTGTCCCAAATGGCCCTATGTTGTAACTTTTCTACCACCATCCATCCAGTTCCTAACTTAGGATCAGGTATATATATCACTGAACGTGCTTGCGTACAAAAAATGTATGGATCATTCTTGTACCAACAACGTTGAACATTAATTAACGTGAGATGATTACTAACTTGAATTCTCCTCTTTCTGGCATTTGTGTCAAACCACTTACATTGGAATAGCACAATATGTCATCTGGGTCGATATATCAACTCAATGACCGATTGCAATATGCCGTAGAAGTCAATTACATCTGAGCCGTGTTCTCCTTGGACTACAATTCCAGAATTTTGAGTCACATGATTAACATCTCGCTGTTCGGTATGAAATCTAACTCCGTTGACAATACATCCACTGTACTCATACGCCTGCTTTTGAGGCCCATAAGCCAAAGAAACCAACGAGGATTGCGAGTCCAATTGACCATTTTGCACTTGATTAATAATCTGACAATGAAATATATGTGTTAATATAACAAACTGAAATGTCTAATGTTAGGATCAAAATAAATATAAAATATTCTAACTTACAGTTGTCTCAAACCATTTAGGAAATTCTTTTTTGTGGGTTTCATCAACATTATGGTCACCATCATATTGTAGCATTGTTAGATGTTGCTTACAATAAATTATCACGGTTAATGTATGGAAAAAATACAGTAATGATGCACCAGAAAAACTTACGTTAAATACGGTTGCACTTCATCACAATTACTCAATATAAACCAATGTGCACGTTGAACTTCCTGAAGGGTTAGTAATTTGACACCTACTGCCCCAAATGGTCTGTAATTTTGACGGAACACTGTGATCTCTTGGTTATTACTTGCATCTCCATCATAGTTTCGTGGCCGACGATTGAAATAAGTTTCAATATTCTGCATGTACATCGAACAAAATGTTATTGCTTCACTTATTATAACAGCTTCAGCTATTGAACCTTCAGGGCGTGCCTTGTTTTTCACATATTTTTGTAATCTCCCAAAGCTCTGCAGATATGACAACAAGTTTGCATTAAGACTAAATTCTATGCACATAAAAACGGTTACAAATTTTCTTATATAAAACTGTATATATATATATATATAGTACCTCTCAATGGGATACATCCATCTGTAATGGACAGGACCTCCCTTTCTAGCTTCAGCCGGTAAATGCACAACCAGATGTACCATGACATAAAAGAAAGCGGGTGGCAAAATTCGCTCCAGCTTGCATAGGATTATCACGATTCCTCGCTCAAGGTCGTCAATAACAGATGTGCTTAATGTCCTCTGACACAATTGTTTAAAGAAACCACATAGATCAAGTACGACGTCGCATACATTCGGAGGGAGATAAGGTCTAATGCCAACAGGAAGGAGAATCTCGAGCAGCACATGACAATCGTGACTCTTTAATCCCGTTATTGTATCATCTCTGACCCAACGCCCAATATTGGATGCATAATTATCAGGGAATTTAACCATTTTCTGTTGGGGTTGGTGCTCAGAGTGCCAATTCGGACCGTATTTATGTCTGATTCATGAATACGAACACCCCATTATTCCATAATATTACTTATTTATGGTTGCACCTCTTGTTCTTATATACGTATTCGATCTGATTACAATTAGATTGAAACTAAATGTGGTTTAGTGATATGTATATATTAGACAAAGGCCCGATAATATATAATGCAGTACACAGTTACAAAGTTAGTTTGTAATTGACATTGGGAAGTGTCACTGCTATATGTATATTATCAAACATAGTTCCTGGTCAAGATTTGCTAACACGGGTCGGTTAGTCAAATCCGTTGAGACCAGTACATGTCGTATATCGAGACTTGGTCCGATGGTTTATCCTAATGAACCATGAGTCTAGGGAGACTCGTATAGACGTGTAGGTGTTTATAGTGGATAAACACTGAACGGCTCACCGAAGATTCTTAATGGATGGTACGCCAATGTCAATAAGAATCTTCTCGGGTTGAGTAGCATAGTGGTCCTTCGACTTGAGATACCACTGTGGATGTATGAGACATCCTCCACACTTAGATGGCAGTCACGTCACCGATCTATTTAGATCAGACCTCCGCCTGTTCGTTGGGTGTGGATCGATCCTCAGGATATTCTGTGTGTGTCAAGATAGGATCCGTCAGTTCTGTGTACAGAGCATAGGTAGTCCATATATTATTAGCAGTCTGTTAAATCTGTGGCCACAGTATACATCGGAAGTAAGTTCCGAGTGTTATTTAGAGATTGCTAATAGATACGTCGACGAGATAATACCTATAGAGATTTGACGTTTACATCTATATCTCTGGGATTATCTGGATACCTGTGACGGAGGGATTATACGTATGCAATGACCTCGACCTGTATGATTCAGCTAGTTTATCCGTGATCGTCATAATCTACGGGTGGATAGATTATGGACATGAAATTGGATTTCGTGACGGATATACCTGAATCTAGAGAGTCTCAATAATGAAACATACTCGTAGAGCACTAGAGCAACATTTATGAATAATGATGATATTTATAAATCGTTTAATCGTTAAACGAAAAATACATGCGAACGGGCCGAACCTTCATTTCCTAATTAATGTGTATTTGTATTTAATATATGATATTTAAATACACATTAATAAATAGTCAAATAAAGGTATTTGACATATATCATCAATATATGTATTGAGATATTTAAAGTAAATATAATACATATATTTGATATATTTGTATTAATTAATTATTTAATTATTTAATTGTTAAATGATTAATATAATTAAAATATAAATATATCACCAAATGATATATAGTTAGGAAATGATTATAAGTGTAAATGTTTGACTTTACATTAAAGGAAAAGGTTGTCAAATGATTTTTGACTTCTTAAGATATTTGTTCAAAATTGTTTGAAAAATAAAAATATCTTTTCCTTTATTTTCTTTTAATTTCGGCAATAACACTTAATTATAAGAGTTATATTCTTCTTAGTTGCATTTGTTGACTTATATAAATATCTATAAAGTGTTATTAAGATATTTTATCAAGTTGATTAAATGTAAAGTGAAATGAAATTGAAATTACAAAACTTATATTCCTTTAGTGAATTTCGGCCAAGGCCATTTTGATACAAGTATATATTGTTTTTCATTTTTTCATTCTTAACCTAATACACTTTAAAAGAAAAACTCCATTAATGGAAGCAAAGGAAGCTTGTGAGAAAGAAAGAAGAAATCAAAGAAAGCTTGGATTTTAGTGAGTTTTTCCAACTTGCTATTAGAAAGGAAAATGTTCCTTAGGATCTAGGCTTTAACATATGATGTTCTTAGGTTATTTCTTTCTTTATTCCTTGTTTTTGTTGATGGAAGTTTTGGTGTGAAAGTGTAAAGCATGTATGATGAAGGAAGCTTATGGCTATTGTAGTAATAAGTGTTCTTTTATGGTTTTGGAAACCTTGTTGCTAATCTAGAGTTGTTGACCCACTCTTAGATGACCTAGATTTGATCTTGAGTTGTTTCATTGTGTTGAGACTTTGATTGGATGGAAGAAACATGATTGAAGTAGTTGATTTAACCAATTTGGTCTAATTTGTCCAATTTGAAGAAATTGAAAAATTAGGGTTCATGACCAATTCCAAATTGGGGGTTTTCATATATGTTGTGTATTTGGATGTGTATATGATGCATATAAAGTTTCATGTTCATTGGATTACATCTTGATGTGTTTTGATGCATGAAATGACAAAGTGCACAAAATGGCACCTTGTAGGTGCATTCGGCCAGTATTCAAAATTTGGGATTTTTGGTGCTTTTGGTGTTTTGATGTTTTGAACATGCTAAGTTCATCTTAGAAATGATTTAGAATCATTCAAAATTGATTAGATCAATTTCGGACTAAAATGGACAAATACCAAAGTAAGGGTAATTTGGTAAATTCACCTAAATATGATTTATTGAATTTTATTTCATAATTTGAATATTGGAATATTAAATAAATATGTTTATTTAATTAATCCGAGAAAAAGTTTTGAAATCGGAATATACGATCTTCCGCCGCTTCCGCCGCTGCGTTACCGGATTTAGCCCCTAAAAACCCCTACAAAATGGTATCAGAGCGAGTCTGATTCTAGGCCTCCATAAATGATTAGCTTGTTTTATTCAATGTTTAATCATGTTTTCTTCTTGACTTTATACATGCATGTTATGATCTAATTTGATTAGATTTAGGTTGTATGACACTTAATGGAATATCCCCGCTTAATAAGGTTTTAAAGTAACTAGTATTTGGAATACTTGTTTCTTGTCCGTCTTGTCAATACGGTTTATAAATATCTTTTCGTTGTCTACATCCGAGACCGTGCCTCTGCTGTGAGGGTGTAGCTGATAGAAATTTATTTATGCCGAATGTATATTAGATACTAGATAAATTCAAGCGTAAGCGGAATCCTGAACGTGCCCTAGCTGTCAGGGTTACGCAAGTAACTTGAGTTTATCATTGACAAGTTTAACCTTGGTACGTCTCCTTGTGGGCCTGCCTTCGCAGCGACAACGAGAAACGGCCAGGACCAGAACCATGGAGTCACCAGTGAGTGATTGACAATTAGTTGTCTACCTGTGAATATACGTCGGCGAGACCGTGCCTCTGCTGTGAGTCGAAATATATTCATGGGGTCCTCTTCCCATTATGGAATTCGATTTAATTATTGAATTCTCGTCTTTCCGTTGGGGATTACGGCATTACGTAAAAATAATGGGAGGCATTGCTAAGTTTAAAATATTCCATAACTTAGGCAGTGTATGTTATTATGGAAATTGCTGCTTATTTGTTTCCTTATTCTATTGTTTATATAGAATTAAACTTTTATTTACTGCACACATATTTTGATATGTTATCTGACTTGACTCTTGGTTGCAGTTATTCTAGAATAGGTTCTAGATACTAATAGACTAGGATATTAATAGATTAGTCTAAACCATCGGGAACTGTTGTTCCGATTTTCTTGAAAAATAAAGATGGTTAATGACTTAGTTTCTAAGTCATAATAGATAATCTAGATAGATATCCCTATTAGGATATAATACTTTAGAGACAATAGTTTCTTATGCAGTAAGAATTGACTTGAATTAGTTCATGTCTCGAGATTCTTGACTGGCATTTAGAAAGCCCTATTAGGTATTTGTTTATCTAGTAATGACTTTTCTAAGCTTTAATTACCTTTAGAGGTAATGTGTCTGACACAATTTGCTAATCAGTTATTTACAATTTTTGTGAATAATTGAATGCAAATAGTAAAGCTAAAGAAAGGAGATGCGTATATTTGTGTATATAAAATATTGATTTTCACAATACTACAACTATAGGTATTGGATACCAGATCTCCCGTCTAGTTATTTGAAATATTGGTTAACGATTGTTTTGATATTTGATATCGGAACTTGCGACTATTGGATAGTCACTTGTTCTTTATAAACAATTGTTACATATTTTATAATAACTAGTAGTGTCATTGACGTAGAGATAAACATAAATAGAAATTATTCGGTAAAGTAAATAATTTAGAACGGTGCTTTATGAGTTTAATCACTTAAGCATTGGATGCTTATTCCGTATGGTAAATGATGGTTTGATACTAGATCACGCAATCGAATCTTATATGATTTGATTCGTCTGATATTGAAAGTTACCGAATTAGTTTCAATACTCTTGGGGTTATACTCCAGTAACACTAATTCATCTCTTTAATTAATGTTCCATTATTTTCTACAGTTGCATATATGATATGTATAGGTAGAAAATTTGAATCTTGAAAAGTTTGAGATTTCAATCTTTCTTTTATATAATAGTTATATAATGGAAATTACTTACACCTCGGAGGTATAAGTAAAAGTTTATCGTTTATTCTGTTTATAGAATATTGTATTCTATTTAATAGAATATCTTTCCTACGATTCTAAGTAATAAAATCGTTTTATTACTTGGTGTGTAACATCAGATGTTAACTATTGTAGAAAAGACTTGACTTATTGAAGTCAAATGTGAGAATGATAAATTATAAATGGAACTATGTAATTAATAAGATGAAACAACCCTATACATCTTCCGTGCAAGTCTAATAGGATAACAGAATCATTCACGAGTATTTGATACATAATGGTTCCGTTGTTTTCTTATTGAAGAAAAATTATCCTATGACTTTTAATGGAAGCGATATTTGATATCGATTCTGGAAGTTCACCATTGAACCTTAGATCTAAGATTGTTCATAGCTGACTACGATCAAGTTTTGAACTTGATTACGCTTTCATTATGAATTAGTTCATGAATTTGTGCTAATTGTTTGCGCAGCGAAAGCATTGTGAGCTTATTAAAGGTTTGACCTTTATAGTATGACAGTGAGAAAAGTTATGCTCAGCAATCTATTGTAGATTCTGAGAAAACTTATCTCTAGTCACACTAATTGAACAATTAAAGATATATTGGTTAATGTTGATAATAAACTGTATATTTTAGCTAAAGAATGCAAAGTGGCGTTTTTGGATGACTTATTCAGATAAGAGATCAGTTGTGATTTCCTTATTTGAAGAATTCATTCTGAAATGGCCCTAGAGTTGTGTTCTGCTGAGATCGCAGTTTAGTGTGTTAGCTTATAGAGCCTATTGTAGACTCGGATAAGTCTTCCAGAAGTATGTGTTCTCTATTTTTGATATCGTCAGATTGTCTGATCTTGTCAAAGTATATAGAATACATATGTGATTAGAAGGGTTAGTGGTGAAGGGGTTTTTAGGGGCTAAATCCGGTAACGCAGCGGAAGCGGTGGAAAATCGTATTTTCCGATTTCAAAACTTTTTCTCGGATTAATTAAATAAACATATTTATTTAATTATCCAATAATCAAATTATGAAATAAAATTCAATAAATCATATTTAGGTGAATTTACCAAATTACCCTTACTTTGGTATTTTGTCCATTTTAGTCCGAAATTGATCTAATCAATTTTGAATGATTCTAAATCATTTCTAAGATGAACTTAGCATGTTCAAAACATCAAAACACCAAAAGCAACAAAAATCCCCAAATTCTTCATCAAGGCCGAATGCACCACATTGGTGCCATTTTGTGCACTTTGTCATTTCATGCTTCAAAACACATCAAGATGTAATCCAATCAACATGAAACTTTATATGTATCATATACACATCCAAATAACAACATATATGAAAATCCCCAAATTTGGAATTGGTCATGAACCCTAATTTTTCAATTTCTTCAAATTGGACAAATTAGACCAAATTGGTTAAATCAATTACTTTAATCATCTTTCTTCCATCCAATCAAAGTCTCAACACAATGAAACAACTCAAGATCAAATCTAGGTCATCTAAGAGTGGGTCAACAACTCTAGATTAGCAACATGGTTTCCAAAACCTTAAAAGAAAGCTTATAACTACAATAGTCACAATCTTCATTCATCATACATGCTCAACACTTCCATCCAAACTTCCATCAACAAAAACACAAGGAATAAAGAAAGAAATAACTTAAGAACATCATATGTTAAAGCCTAGATCCTAAGGAACATTTTCCTTTCTAATAGCAAGTTGGAAAAACTCACTAAAATCCAAGCTTTCTTTGATTTCTTCTTTCTTTCTCACAAGCTTCCTTTGCTTCCATTAATGGAGTTTTTCTTTAAAGTGTATTAGGTTAACAATGAAATGAAATGAAAAACAATATATACTTGTATCAAAGATGCCTTGGCCGAAATTCACCAAACCAAATACAAGTTAATTAATTTCAATTCATTTCACCTTACATTTGATCAACTTGATAAAATATCTTAATAACACTTTATAGATATTTAATTAAGTCAACAAATGCAACTAAGAAAAATATATCTCTTATATATTAAGTGTATTGGCCGAAATTAAAAGAAAATAAAGGAAAAAGATATTTTTATTTTTCAAACAATTTTGAACAAATATCTAAGAAGTCAAAATCAATTTGACAACCTTTTCCTTTAATGTAAAGTCAAACATTTACACTTATAATAATTTCCTAACTATATCATTTGGTGATATTTTATATTTTAATTATATTAATCATTTAACAATTAAATAATTAAATAATTAATTAAATACAAATATCAAATATATGTATTATATTTACTTTAAATATCTCAAATACATATATTGATGATATATGTCAAATACCTTTATTTGACTATTTATTAATGTGTATTTAATAATATCATATATTAAATACAAATACACATTAATTAGGAAATGACGGTTCGGCGCGTTCGCATGTATTTTTCGTTTAACGATTAAACGATTTATAAATAATCATCATTATTCATAATTGTTGCTCTAGTGCTCTACGAGTATGTTTCATTATTGAGACTCTCTAGATTCAGGTATATCCGTCATGAAATCCAATTTCATGTACATAATCTATCCACCCGTAGATTATGACGATCACGGATAAACTAGCTGAATCATACAGGTCGAGGTCATTGCATACGTATAATCCCTCCGTCACAGGTATCCAGATAATCCCAGAGATATAGATGTAAACGTCAAATCTCTATAGGTATTATCTCGTCGACGTATCTATTAGCAATCTCTAAATAACACTCGGAACTTACTTCCGATGTATACTGTGGCCACATATTTAACAGACTGCTAATAATATATGGACTACCTATGCTCTGTACACAGAACTGACGGATCCTATCTTGACACACACAGGATATCCTGAGGATCGATCCACACCCAACGAACAGGCGGAGGTCTGATTTAAATAGATCGGTGACGTGACTGCCATCTAAGTGTGGAGGATGTCTCATACATCCACAGTGGTGTCTCAAGTCGAAGGACCACTATGCTATTCAACCCGAGAAGATTCTTATTGACGTTGGCGTACCATCCATTAAGAATCTTCGGTGAGCCGTTCAGTGTTTATCCACTATAAACACCTACACGTCTATACGAGTCTCCCTAGACTCATGGTTCATTGGGATAAACCATCGGACCAAGTCTCGATATACGACATGTACTGGTCTCAACAGATTTGACTAACCGACCCGTGTTAGCAAATCTTGACCAGGAACTATGTTTGATAATATTCATATAGCAGTGACACTTCCCAATGTCAATTACAAACTAACTTTGTAACTGTGTACTGCATTATATATTATCGGGCCTTTGTCTAATATATACATATCACTAAACCACATTTAGTTTCAATCTAATCGTGATCAGATCGAATACGTATATAAGAACAAGAGGTGCAACCATAAATAAGTAATATTATGGAATAAGGGGGTGTTCGTATTCATGAATCAGACATAAATACGGTCCGAATTGGCGCTCCGAGCACCAACCCCAACAAGTGGGAGCGTACATATTACTTTCTAGTCTTATATATCTTAATGACATTGTCATTATTATAGTAATAATGAGATGTTTATGAGGTAAAAGATTTACCTAAGTCTTCTTTACTCCGTGATAAAAGTGGGAGTAGTCTTTTTTATATACGATATAAAGTTTTATATAAGATATAAAACCAAGAGACTTGTGAGATACTCCTATTAGTCGTACATTAGATATGATCTAATGAAAGACATAACAAGGCTATCTGTATGGCATTTAGTATAACTGTTCGACAGTTATTGTGTGTCTTATATAAAGTATTCATTTTTCGTAAAGGATGATTCATTTTTCGAAAGAGATATTGATTAGAATGTCTAATCAATCTTATGTATCATTTGATGATGACATAATAAATACTTTATAATGTGCGATTATCGATGTCGATTTAATCGTAATTGTTACGAGTTATTTTGACATCTTAAGGACCATATGATGGATCTTGAAACACGTTCTTTCTGATCTTTGAGATATTAAGAACGAGTTTCTAATTCATGGAGAATACAGTCTGCAACCATTAGGGTCATATTAGTTTTGAGACTAATTATGACGTTAGATAGTCTACGTCATAAAGAGTCACAAAAGATGCAGTGGGAGTGTCACGAATGATTCTACTAACTGAGTAGAGTTAGATGCAACTTATGAAGTATTGACTTATGAAGTTGCATAGTGACCTTATAAAATAGAAGTTTTGAATTGTTATTGTGCTTGCCGTTGTCTTCATAGTATTTTGGATTTGATCCTTAAATACTTGGACAACTCAGTAGCTGTAGCACAATACTGGTGTAGCATCAGAGTCATATTAATGTATAATCTAGATTCTACAAAATATGAATGATGCTGACTATGGGAAACGATGGAGTTTGTTTGACAAACTCAATATGTTATAGCGGACTTGTTTTTGTTGCCTACCTCTTAAGTACTGGGTGAGCTTTTGAGGACCATGTGCATACGATGCACATTGAGACGTGTATATGATACCGTGGATTGGCACTAGAGCAAGTGGGAGAAATTGTTGGGGTTGGTGCTCGGAGCGCCAATTCGGACCGTATTTATGTCTGATTCATGAATACGAACACCCCCTTATTCCATAATATTACTTATTTATGGTTGCACCTCTTGTTCTTATATACGTATTCGATCTGATTACAATTAGATTGAAATAAATGTGGTTAGTGATATGTATATATTAGACAAAGGCCCGATAATATATAATGCAGTACACAGTTACAAAGTTAGTTTGTAATTGACATTGGGAAGTGTCACTGCTATATGTATATTATCAAACATAGTTCCTGGTCAAGATTTGCTAACACGGGTCGGTTAGTCAAATCCGTTGAGACCAGTACATGTCGTATATCGAGACTTGGTCCGATGGTTTATCCTAATGAACCATGAGTCTAGGGAGACTCGTATAGACGTGTAGGTGTTTATAGTGGATAAACACTGAACGGCTCACCGAAGATTCTTAATGGATGGTACGCCAACGTCAATAAGAATCTTCTCGGGTTGAATAGCATAGTGGTCCTTCGACTTGAGATACCACTGTGGATGTATGAGACATCCTCCACACTTAGATGGTAGTCACGTCACCGATCTATTTAGATCAGACCTCCGCCTGTTCGTTGGGTGTGGATCGATCCTCAGGATATCCTGTGTGTGTCAAGATATGATCCGTCAGTTCTGTGTACAGAGCATAGGTAGTCCATATATTATTAGCAGTCTGTTAAATCTGTGGCCACAGTATACATCGGAAGTAAGTTCCGAGTGTTATTTAGAGATTGCTAATAGATACGTCGACGAGATAATACCTATAGAGATTTGACGTTTACATCTATATCTCTGGGATTATCTGGATACCTGTGACGGAGGGATTATACGTATGCAATGACCTCGACCTGTATGATTCAGCTAGTTTATCCGTGATCGTCATAATCTACGGGTGGATAGATTATGGACATGAAATTGGATTTCGTGACGGATATACCTGAATCTAGAGAGTCTCAATAATGAAACATACTCGTAGAGCACTAGAGCAACATTTATGAATAATGATGATTATTTATAAATCGTTTAATCGTTAAACGAAAAATACATGCGAACGGGCCGAACCTTCATTTCCTAATTAATGTGTATTTGTATTTAATATATGATATTATTAAATACACATTAATAAATAGTCAAATAAAGGTATTTGACATATATCATCAATATATGTATTTGAGATATTTAAAGTAAATATAATACATATATTTGATATATTTGTATTTAATTAATTATTTAATTATTTAATTGTTAAATGATTAATATAATTAAAATATAAATATATCACCAAATGATATAGTTAGGAAATGATTATAAGTGTAAATGTTTGACTTTACATTAAAGGAAAAGATTGTCAAATTGATTTTGACTTCTTAAGATATTTGTTCAAAATTGTTTGAAAAATAAAAATATCTTTTTCCTTTATTTTCTTTAATTTCGGCCATAACACTTAAATATAAGAGTTATATTCTTCTTAGTTGCATTTGTTGACTTAATATAAATATCTATAAAGTGTTATTAAGATATTTTATCAAGTTGATTAAATGTAAAGTGAAATGAAATTGAAATTACAAAAACTTGTATTTCCTTTAGTGAATTTCGGCCAAGGCCATTTTGATACAAGTATATATTGTTTTTCATTTCATTTCATTCTTAACCTAATACACTTTAAAAGAAAAACTCCATTAATGGAAGCAAAGGAAGCTTGTGAGAAAGAAAGAAGAAATCAAAGAAAGCTTGGATTTTAGTGAGTTTTTCCAACTTGCTATTAGAAAGGAAAATGTTCCTTAGGATCTAGGCTTTAACATATGATGTTATTAGGTTATTTCTTTCTTTATTCCTTGTGTTTTTGTTGATGGAAGTTTTGGTGAAAGTGTAAAGCATGTATGATGAAGGAAGCTTATGGCTATTGTAGTAATAAGTGTTCTTTTATGGTTTTGGAAACCTTTTTGCTAATCTAGAGTTGTTGACCCACTCTTAGATGACCTAGATTTGATCTTGAGTTTTTTCATTGTGTTGAGACTTTGATTGGATGGAAGAAACATGATTGAAGTAGTTGATTTAACCAATTTGGTCTAATTTGTCCAATTTGAAGAAATTGAAAAATTAGGGTTCATGACCAATTCCAAATTTGGGGGTTTTCATATATGTTGTGTATTTGGATGTGTATATGATGCATATAAAGTTTCATGTTCATTGGATTACATCTTGATGTGTTTTGATGCATGAAATGATAAAGTACACAAAATGGCACCTTGGAGGTGCATTCGGCCCAGGATTCAAAATTTGGGATTTTTGGTGCTTTTGGTGTTTTGATGTTTTGAACATGCTAAGTTCATCTTAGAAATGATTTAGAATCATTCAAAATTGATTAGATCAATTTCGGACTAAAATGGACAAAATACCAAAGTAAGGGTAATTTGGTAAATTCACCTAAATATGATTTATTGAATTTTATTTCATAATTTGAATATTGGAATATTAAATAAATATGTTTATTTAATTAATCCGAGAAAAAGTTTGAAATCGGAAGATACGATCTTCCGCCGCTTCCGCTGCGTTACCGGATTTAGCCCCTAAAAATCCCTACATTTTCAGCCAATCACATAATGATTTTCTCTCCGATTGATTGAGCACATAACTAGCAGGAGGCTTAATAAAACCTCGATAGGCGACTTGTAAATGCAATTCACTGCGAATTCTAAGATCGTGTAGGTCCAATCTAGCATTTACAGTTTTTGTCTTACCCGGAATATTGAATAGTGTACCCACTAAACTCTCACAAATATTTTTCTCTATATGCATTACATCCAAATTATGTCGCAAACTCAGAGTCCTCCAATATTCTAACTCAAAGAAAATACTCTTTCCTGTCCAATTCAACTCTTCAGGTAACCGTTTTCAATTTTTATCTCTATTATTAGGACGTTACCTGGTGTGCTGTCTTTGAGATGTTGATGTTGGCAAAGTATGTCAAATGCAGACAATCGACTGGGCTTACTCTGAGGTTCATGTTGCCCGTTAAATAATTTACTCCTCCGCCAAGGATGACTCGACTCAAGAAATCTCTTGTGCCCCGTGTATCCGATTTTATTCCGTAATCGTTGTGAAGGTGTATGATCCGCCAAAATGGACATGCCATGTATCCCTTAGTGCTCCATCCAGATAATGAACCATAGGCTGGAAAATCATTAATGGTCCATAATAATGCGGCATGCATCTGAAAATACTGCTCTGAAGCTGCATCATAGGTATGGACACCCACATTCCATAATGTTTGTAACTCCTCGATCAATGGTCTCAAGTAAATATTTATATCTTTACCAGGTGAACGTGGACCAGGATAAGCAATGACATAAACATGAACGGATCCTTCATACATTTCCATGGAGGTAAGTTATATGGAATGACAATAACGGGCCAGATGCTATAAGAGTTGTACATATTCCCAAAGGTTAAAACCATCAGAAGCAAGACCTAACCTGACATTACGGGGGTCCTCAGCGAAACGGGGGTACATGTCATCAAATTCCTTCCATTCGGTTCCGTCCGCATGATGTCTATGTAGGGGTTGGTGCTCAGAGCGCCAATTCCCGGTTGTATTTTTGTTAAATACTTCTGTAAAATGTTATTATCAGTAATAATATATGCAGTTTCTATAATATAATCTAATCTTTTATATGGTAAAGACGTAATGACCCTAGAATGATTAGTCATGATACAGTTGCAAAAGCGTCGCAACAGACATTGAGTCGTATCATGACGTTGTCATTCTCAGACAGTTCCTGGTCAAGGTTTACACTACTTGGTCAGTATAGTAAACCCGTTGAGACCAGTACATGTCGTATACTGGAATATATGATTCCAATGGTTTCTCAATGAACCATAAGTCTTGGAGACTAGTATAGACGTGTATGTGTTTATAGTGGATAAACACTGAACGACTCACCGAAGATTCTTAATGGATGGTACACCAGCGTCAATAAGAATCTTCTTGGGTTGAGTAGCACTTGTGATTCTTAGACTTGAGATGCCATTGTGGGCACATGAGACATCTTCTACACTTAGATGGCAGTCACGTCACCGATCTATTTAGATCAGACCTCCGCCTGTTCGTTGGGTGTAGATAGATCCTCAGGGTGTCCTATGTGTATCAAGATAGGATCCGTCAGTTCTGTGTACCAGAGCATAGGTAGTCCATATGATTAGCAATCAGATAAAACCATGGGCCCGTGGTAAGTTTAGAAGCTAGTTCTAAACATTCTTTTTGAGATTGCTAATAGAATAGTCGACTGGATAGTCCCGATAGAGATTTGACGTTTACATCTATATCTCTGGGATTTATCCGGATACCTGTGATGGAGGAATTATACATTTGCGATGACCTCGACCTGTATGGTTCAGCGAGATTATCCGTGATCGTCATAATCTACGGGTGGATAGATTATGGACACAAAATTAGATTTTGTGACGGATATACATGAACCTAGAGAGTCTCAATAATGAAACATACTCGTTGAGCACTAGAGCAACATAAATAAATAATATTGATTATTTATAAAGTAGTTTAATGGTTAAACGTAAGACACATGCTAAAGAGACTAGATAGTCATTTCCTTAATTATTGTGTATTTACATTTAATACTTGATTAATTTAAATACACATTAATTAATAGTCAAAATGAGTTATTTGACTTATTTCCTAAATGAATATATGTTTTTAATATTTAATGTAAATATTATACATATATTTAATATATTTGTATTTGATTAATTAATTAATTATTTAATTGTTAAATGATTAAATTAATTAAAATATAAATATCTTACATTAGGATATTTAAAGTAAATGACATTAGTTGCATTTGTTGACCAAAATAAATATCTAATAAAGTGGTTTATAAGATATTTGTCCAAGTTGACCAAATGAATTTGAAATGAAATTGAAATTATTTTCCTTGTTTTTGCCTTAGCCATTTTCGGCCAAAGGCCAAATGAAACAAGTATAAATTGATTTTCATTTCATGATACACTTAACCTAATACACTTTATCAAAATAAACTCCATTGAAGAAAGGCAAAGGAAGCTTGAGAAAAGAAAGACAAAATCAAAGATAGCTTGGAATTTAGTAAGTTTTTCCAACTTACTATTAGAGAGGAATATGTTCCTTAGGTTCAAGGCTTCAACATGTGATGTTCTTAGATTATTTCTTTCTTTATTTCTTTGTGTTTTTGTTGGTGGAAGTTTGATAGAAGTGTTGAGCATGTATGTGAAGGAAACTTGTGACTATTGTAGTTGTAAGGATTCTTTTAAGGTTTATGAAACCATGTTGCTAATCTAGAGTTGTTGACCCACTCTTAAATGACCTAGATTTGATCTTGAGTTGTTTCATTGTGTTGAGACTTGAATTGGATGGAAGAATGATGATTGAAGTAATTGATTTAATGTATTTGGTCTAATTTGTCCAATTTGAGGAAATTGAAAAATTAGGGTTTTTAACTAATTCCAAATTTGGGGGTTTTCATATATGTTGTGTATTTATGTGTGTATATGATGCATATAAAGTTTCATGGTGATTGGATATCATTTGGATGTGTCTTGAAGCATGAAAGTGCAAAATGCACAAATTGAACCCAAGTGAGGCTCACGGCTTTATAAGAAAATTGGGGATTTTGGTTGCTTTGGTGTTTTGATGTTTTGATGTTTGAACATCATAAGTTCATCTTAGAAATGATTTAGAATCATTCAAAATTGATTGGATCAATTTCGGACTAAAACAGACAAAAATACAAAGCAAGGGTATTTCGGTAATTCACTTAAAATTGTTTTATTGAATTTATTTCATAATTTGATTATTGGAATATTAAATAAATATGTTTATTTAATTAATCCGAGAAAAAGTTTTGAAATCTGAAAATCGGATTTTCACCGCTTCCGCTGCGTTACCGGATTCACCCCCTAAATAACCCCTTCAAAATGGTATCAGAGCGAGTATGATTCTAGGCCACCTAATATGATTAGCCTTCATTGAATCAATGTTTAATCATGTTTTCTTGACTTTGTGCATGCTTATTAGGAACTAATTTGATTAGATTTAGGGTGTATGACACTTAGCGGAAAATCCCTAATAATAAGGTTTTAATGTAATTATGTATTTGATGCATGTTATATAGTCCGTCTTGTCAATACGGTTTATGAATATCTCTTTGTGACTACATCTGAGACCGTGCCTCTGCTGTGAGGGTGTAGCCGATAAAGATTTATTTATACCGGATGTATATCTGATACTAGATAAATTCAAGTAAAAGCGGAATTCTGAACGTGCCCTAGCTGTCAGGATTACGTAAGTAACTTGAGTTTATCATTGACGAGTATTACCTTGGTACGTCTCCTTGTGGGCCTGCCTTCGCAGCGACAACGAGAAACGGCCAGGACCGGATACTTAGGAGTCACTTTTGAGTGATTGACAAATGAGTTGTCTACCTGATGAATATACGTAGGCGAGACCGTGCCTCTGCTGTGAGCTGAAATATATTCACGGGATCCACTTTCACTATTTATAATTAATTTAATTATTAAATATTTGTATTCTGTTTTGGAATTACAGTATTGCGTGATTTAGTGGGAGGGGCATATTAGATTAAAAATCCATGATCTAGTTTATGCTTTTTGATATTATATGAAACTGCTTAATTTCTGCTAACCGTTTTTCGTGATCTATATGATAGATTTGCGATGGCGGGTCAATCCACAAACCAGTTTGCGCGTATGTTAGATGCGAACAAACTGAAAAGGCGCTGAGAACTTTACAAACTGGGAATTGGATTTGAGGATTGTCCTCGATTCCGAAAAGTTGGGTTATGTTCTTGAGGGTCCTTTACCCCTTGCAGTGGGTGAGGATGCTTCGGAGGAGGAACGCCAAGTTTTTGAAGCTTGGAAGAATGATGATTTAAGGGTTAAATCATACATCCTTAGTTCGCTCTCTCCGAAACTCAAGCAACATACTATGGAACATCAGATTCCTATAGTATGATAACGCGATTAAGACAATCGTTCGAGAACCAGGAACAGGTTATTGTTCACAAGGTCGCCATGGAACTGTTCCATGCGCGTCTGGATGAGGGGCAAAGTGTTAGCCCACATGTTCTTCAAATGATCGATTTGATCGATCAATTGAGGCAACATAATCTCATCCTAATGACATTCTCGGTAGGAGTGTCATTCTTGGTTCTCTGCCAGCTTCATTCCGCCAGTTTGTGATGTACTTCAACATGCACGGGACAGTCTGCACCTACCAGGAGCTACATAGGATGTTGCTCACGGCAGAAGAGGATCTGAAGAAGGGAGTACCGACTCGCCACCTAGATCTACTTCTCTCTCTGCTTCTTCTTCCCAAGGAATGTCCAAGGGAAAGAAGAAGAAAGGGAAGAAGAATACCTTCGGTCCTCAACTGCAGGCGAAGATAGCTAAGCCCAAAAGGGCTGCTGAAGACAAATGCCACCACTGCGGCAAGGTCGGGCACTGGAAGAGGAACTGTCCAGATTACATTGCCCAGCTGAGGAGAGACAGAGCATCTACATCAGGTACTTTTATTTTTCCAGTTATTGATTTATCTTTGGCTTGTGAAGCCGTTACATCCAGCTGGATTTTAGATTCTGCTTGTCCCATTCACATTTGCAATTCGTTGCAGGTGCTGAAGGAAAGTAGGAGGCTGAAGCCAGGAGAGATGCAGTTGCGGTTCGGGAGTGGAGACTCTTTGGATGCAGTTGCAGTGGGAGTATGCGAGATCTCATTGCCGAATGGGACACTTTTTTTATATGACTGTCATTTTGTACCAGGATGTGTCGCTAATATTATATCACTTTTTGTATTAGATACAGAAGGCTATTGTATTAATATTAAGAATAGTTCTTTGTATTTATATGATAAAAATAATATTCAGATCCTTAGTTGTCCAAACCAGCATGGTCATTACACATTGCAAACTTCAAAAGATATATTAAATACTGGAGTTAATAAACGTAGTTTACCTGTAATTAATAATACTGAACTTTGGCATATGAGACTTGGTCACATTGGCGTTAAACGCCTTACCCAATTGGTTAGGAATGGTTTGATATCAGATCTTACCATTGAGTCCTATCCAACTTGTGAATCCTGTATTCAGGGTAAGATGACCAAAGCCCCATTTTCTGGTGTTGGACACCGCGCCACAAACTTACTGGAACTCGTACATTCTGATGTATGTGGTCCACTAAGTCAAACTGCTCACAGTGGTTATTCGTACTTCGTTACCTTTACCGATGATTTGTCACGGTACGGTTATGTGTATTTGATACGACATAAATCGGAAACCTTTGAAAAGTTCAAAGAGTTCCGAAATGAAGTAGAAAAACAAACTGGTAAATATATTAAATGCCTTCGATCAGATCGAGGCGGCGAATATATGAGTGGTGAGTTCATGGATTATATGAAGGAGAATGGGATTCTCGCTCAATATACTCCTCCAGGTACACCACAACACAATGGTGTATCCGAGAGGAGAAATCGGACTTTATTGGATATGATCCGATCGATGTTGAGTTTCACAAATTTGCCCTATTACTTATGGGGCTACTGTCTCTTAACAGTCGCACATCTTTTGAATAAGATTCCTTCAAAGGCTGTTCCTACGACACCGTATCAGATATGGTTCGGTAGGAGACCGAATCTTAATTATATTAAGGTTTGGGGTTGTCCTGCCTATGTCAGGGTAACTCAGCAAAGTAAGCTTTCGCCTCGAGGGAAAAAGTTTAGGTTTGTTGGATATCCCTCGAACACGAGGGGATATCTGTTCTATGATACCGAGCATCGAAATGTGTTCGTAGCTCGCTTCGCAAAATTTCTAGAAGTAGAATTTTTGTCAGAAGGTGGTGATCATAGACAGGTTGAGCTTGATGAAGTCCAACCTGAAAACAACGAGCCAACGGAGGAACCTGAAGTTCAAGTAGATGAAGGACCTTCAACACACACACTCCATAGGTCGGAAAGGGTATCTAGACCTCCTGAACGCTTGTATTTGATACAAGAAAAGAGTCTGGATGTTCTCTTAGTTGAAGAGACAGATCCTTTCACCTATAGAGAATCGATGTTGGACATCGACTCCGTGAAATGGCAAAGTGCCATGAAATCCGAGATAGACTCAATGCATGAAAATCAAGTTTGGGACTTGATTCCGCTTCCCGAAGGAATTGTTCCTATCGGTTGTAAATGGGTTTACAAGAGGAAGCGCGGGCCTGACGGTAAGGTTGAAACTTACAAGGCCCGACTGGTAGCAAAAGGTTACACGCAGCGACCTGGCGTCGACTACGATGAAACTTTTTCGCCGGTAGCAATGCTTAAGTCTATCCGGATTTTGCTTTCTATAGCTGCGTATCATGACTACGAGATTTGGCAAATGGATGTCAAAACGGCTTTTCTAAATGGATTTCTTGATGAAGAAATCTATATGGAACAGCCGGAAGGTTTCACATCCAGCGAAACCTCGGGTATGGTATGTAAGCTTAAGAAGTCCATTTATGGACTTAAACAAGCTTCACGAAGTTGGAATCTTCGATTCGACGAGATTATCAGATCGTCTGGTTTTTCTAAGAATTCGGAAGAATCCTGTGTGTATCAGAAGGCCAGTGGGAGCATGGTCGTATTTTTAGTCCTGTATGTTGATGACATCCTAATCATTGGGAATGATTTAGGTATGTTACAAAGCGTTAAAGCATATCTCTGTAAGAATTTCTCAAGAAGGACCTGGGAGAAGCTTCCTATGTTTTAGGGATAAAACTCTATCGAGATAGACAAAGGAGGCTGATTGGGTTATCCCAATCAACGTACGTAGATAAGATCTTGGAACGGTATAGCTTTGGTAACTGTAAGACAGCAAACATACCGTTCAGACATGGGATTCATCTTTCCAAGAAGATGTGTCCACAAACAGAAGATGAGAAGGTTAGAATGTCTAACTAACCTTATGCTTCGTGTTTGGGTAGCATAATGTATGCCATGTTATGTACGAGGCCTGATATCAGTTTCGCTGTTAGCGTAACCAGTCGATATCAGTCCAATCCAGGTAATGACCATTGGATGGCCATTAAACATATCCTAAAGTATCTTAAAGGTACTAAGGATAAGTTGATTATTTATGGAGGAAACGAACTGCAGGTTAACGGGTATACAGACTCCGATTTTCAATCGGATCCCGATGATAGAAAGTCTACATCTGGATTTGTCTTTACCCTTAACGGAGGTGCAGTATGTTGGAAGAGTTCCAAACAGGGATCTACAGCAGATTCCACCACTGAGGCGGAATATATTGCAGCTTCTGAAGCCGCAAAAGAGGCTGTGTGGATAAAGAACTTTATCACAGAATTGGGAGTTGTCCCAAGTATCGAGAATGCGATTCCGTTATACTGTGATAATACTGGAGCCATTGCGCAAGCAAAGGAACCGAGGGCGCATCAGAAGTCGAAGCATGTGCAACGCAAGTACCACATCATTCGAGAGATCGTGTCGCGAGGGGATATTGTCGTGTGCAAGGTACCGAGTGAAGACAACGTAGCAGACCCGCTGACGAAGGCCATACCTCCGAAGTTATTTGATAAACACGTGGAGTCGATGGGTATTAGATACAATCGATATTGGCACTAGAGCAAGTGGGAGATTTTGTAGGGGTTGGTGCTCAGAGCGCCAATTCCCGGTTGTATTTTTGTTAAATACTTCTGTAAAACGTTATTATCAGTAATAATATATGCAGTTTCTATAATATAATCTAATCTTTTATATGGTAAAGACATAATGACCCTAGAATGATTAGTCATGATACAGTTGCAAAAGCTTCGCAACGGACATTGAGTCGTATCATGACGTTGTCATTCTCAGACAGTTCCTGGTCAAGGTTTACACTACTTGGTCAGTATAGTAAACCCGTTGAGACCAGTACATGTCGTATACTAGAATATATGATTCCAATGGTTTCTCAATGAACCATAAGTCTTGGAGACTAGTATAGACGTGTAGGTGTTTATAGTGGATAAACACTGAACGACTCACCGAAGATTCTTAATGGATGGTACACCAGTGTCAATAAGAATCTTCTTGGGTTGAGTAGCACTTGTGATTCTTAGACTTGAGATGCCATTGTGGGCACATGAGACATCTTCTACACTTAGATGGCAGTCACGTCACCGATCTATTTAGATCAGACCTCCGCCTGTTCGTTGGGTGTAGATAGATCCTCAGGGTGTCCTATGTGTATCAAGATATGATCCGTCAGTTCTGTGTACCAGAGCATAGGTAGTCCATATGATTAGCAATCAGATAAAACCATGGGCCCGTGGTAAAGTTTAGAAGCTAGTTCTAAACATTCTTTTTGAGATTGCTAATAGAATAGTCGACTGGATAGTCCCGATAGAGATTTACGTTTACATCTATATCTCTGGGATTTATCCGGATACCTGTGACGGAGGAATTATACATTTGCGATGACCTCGACCTGTATGGTTCAGCGAGATTATCCGTGATCGTCATAATCTACGGGTGGATAGATTATGGACACGAAATTAGATTTTGTGACGGATATACCTGAACCTAGAGAGCCTCAATAATGAAACATACTCGTTGAGCACTAGAGCAACATAAATAAATAATATTGATTATTTATAAAGTCGTTTAATGGTTAAACGCAAGACACATGCTAAAGAGACTAGATAGTCATTTCCTTAATTATTGTGTATTTACATTTAATACTTGATTAATTTAAATACACATTAATTAATAGTCAAAATGAGTTATTTGACTTATTTCCTAAATGAATATATGTTTTTTAATATTTAATGTAAATATTATACATATATTTAATATATTTGTATTTGATTAATTAATTAATTATTTAATTGTTAAATGATTAAATTAATTAAAATATAAATATCTTACATTAGGATATTTAAAGTAAATGACATTAGTTGCTTTGTTGACCAAAATAAATATCTAATAAAGTGGTTTATAAGATATTTGTCCAAGTTGACCAAATGAATTTGAAATGAAATTGAAATTATTTTCCTTGTTTTGCTTAGCCATTTTCGGCCAAAGGCCAAATGAAACAAGTATAAATTGATTTCATTTCATGATACACTTAACCTAATACACTTTATCAAAATAAACTCCATTGAAGAAAGGCAAGGAAGCTTGAGAAAAGAAAGACAAATCAAAGAAAGCTTGGAATTTAGTAAGTTTTCCAACTTACTATTATAGAGGAATATGTTCCTTAGGTTCAAGGCTTCAACATGTGATGTTCTTAGATTATTTATTTCTTTATTTCTTGTGTTTTTTGTTGGTGGAAGTTTGATAGAAGTGTTGAGCATGTATGGTGAAGGAAACTTGTGACTATTGTAGTTGTAAGGATTCTTTTAAGGTTATGAAACCATGTTGCTAATCTAGAGTTGTTGACCCACTCTTGAATGACCTAGATTTGATCTTGAGTTGTTTCATTGTGTTGAGACTTGAATTGGATGGAAGAATGATGATTGAAGTAATTGATTTAATGTATTTGGTCTAATTTGTCCAATTTGAGGAAATTGAAAAATTAGGGTTTTTAACTAATTCCAAATTTGGGGGTTTTCATATATGTTGCGTATTTATGTGTGTATATGATGCATATAAAGTTTCATGCTGATTGGATATCATTTGGATGTGTCTTGAAGCATGAAAGTGCAAAATGCACAAAATTGAACCCAAGTGAGGCTCACGGCTTTGATAAGAAAATTGGGGATTTTGGTTGCTTTGGTGTTTTGATGTTTTGATGTTTTGAACATCATAAGTTCATCTTAGAAATGATTTAGAATCATTCAAAATTGATTGGATCAATTTCGGACTAAAACGGACAAAAATACAAAGCAAGGGTAATTTCGGTAATTCACTTAAAATTGTTTTATTGAATTTATTTTCATAATTTGATTATTGGAATATTAAATAAATATGTTTATTTAATTAATCCGAGAAAAAGTTTTGAAATCTGAAAATCGGATTTTCACCGCTTCCGCTGCGTTACCGGATTCACCCCTAAATAACCCCTTCAGTCTAAGTATGCCCTCCGCACCGATCCTCTTTTCATGATGCCACATCATATCAGTCGTTGTGTGTCGTGACATGAACAATCTCTGCAGCCTGGGCGTTAAAGGGAATATCGCAATATCTTTTGAGGCCTTTCTTCTCCATACCACGGACTTTGTACCGACTTTCACCCACATATCAGACAATGTTCAAGTGATTCATACTCGGCACGAAATAATACACAATCAAACTACAAGCATGAATGGATTCATACCCATTCCCAGATCACGCAACATTTTCTTTGCCTCGTAGTACGACTTAGGCAATTCGCTTCCAACCGGTAACATTTGGGCCAGTAACTCTAACATCATATCGATACTTTTGTTGGTCATTCTGTTGATCACTTTATGTGTAATAATTTCACAACGAAATTCAAGATCGACATTCAGCACCTTCGAATGGAATTTTTTTTGCCTCATCAAGTAATTCACTAAATAAATTTTGATCATTTCCACTTAACACTGGCATGTCACCACTAACACTATGACCAAGTTTTGGACCTTGTAAGTCATGCAAAATATCGGTGATCTCATCGTTTGTAGGTTGATTGTAACTACTGCTCCCTTCGCCGACATCAAAAAACCGTGACTGAGAATGATACTGCTCACCATGATAAATCCACGTACGGTAAGTTGGTGATATTCCTGGCATGTATAAATGATTATGAACTTCATCTAACCGCTTTCTTTTCATATTCAAACAATTTGCACATGGACAACGAACACGACCTTCTGCATCAATGTGTTGCTTTGCGACTTCCATAAACTCAGACACTCCATTACGATATTCAACACTCAATCTATCCAGAGAGCTCATCCAATTTCTATCCAGTTCAGTAGAATACCTAAATATAATAATATAATTATTAGATATCATTTACAGTAATCAACATTACTAATTCAGTAATACTTTATTTAAGCATATATATATATATTTGGTTGATAAATTAAATAGTTTACAAAAAAATTATATTTTATTAATTAATATACTTACTCTACATATATGAATCATAAATCACTAACAAACAACATATAAACAACTATATACATAAAAATTGAAAATAATAAAGAAATATGAAAGAAGAATTACCTTATCGAAAATTGATTACAATTTTATTGAAAATTTTTAGGAGAGATGTGAGGCTGTAGAGGAGAAATTCTCAGATTTCAGAGATGAAAATGAAGAGAATGAGAGAAAAAACAGAGGGGGGAGAAGGGTTGGAGACAATCTGCATTTTAATCTATCTTTAGCGTCGAATATCCAAATTCGACGCTAATTGTTGACGTTTTAGCGTCGAAACTGTTTTATATCGATGCTAATATCAAAAAATTAGCGTCGAATTTAATTTAGACGCGAAAGAATCAAGGATTTGTCGGTGGAAACTTCATAAACCTTTAGCGACGATATATGTTCGACGCTAAAAGTATATTTTTGGGCGTCGACTCGTCCGTTTTTTGACGCTAAAAGTGTAATACTTGGCGCCAAAAATTATTGCAATAATAGAATTATTCAGCGTCGAATATTTTTCGACGCTAAAACATTAATATTCTGCGTCGAAGTTTATTCCGTCGCTAAAAATATGACATATAGCGTCGTAGTTTTATTCCGTCGCTAAAAATATGACATATAGCGTTGTAGTTTTATTCCGTCGCTAAAAATATGACATATAGCGTCGAAAATTTATTCCGTCGCTAAAAATATGACATATAGCGTCGAAAATGATATTCGACGCTAAAAGTGAGTTTTAGCGTCGAAACAGTATTCGACGCTAAATATTTGGACGCTAAAAGCCATAATTCTTGTAGTGGTTAGAGCTGTGCAGATACATAGCCGGGATATCTGTCAAATGATAATCGTTTCAGATGCAGCTGGAGGGGGAGAATTGAAGGATCTAGATGTCTTCCATATTTGCTCTTCATTGTCAAAGATTGATCCCCACCATTGCCACTATTTTTAAAGGTTTGGTGCAACCACCAAAAATGGCCAAAATAAATTTAGGTGGGAATTATTCATTTGTTGACAATTTGATCCAGAATTTTACTATAAATATGGAGCTTATTTGAGAGCTCAAAATATCCCAACAATTAAGTTTCATGTAAAGAAAGTTTAGAAAGTGTAAATAGAGTGAGGGTTTTTGCAAAGTTTCAATATTTGTAAATTATGTTCTTATAGTAATAGAATTAGGTTTTTCCTCATAAACACTCTTCAGTGATCAGAGAATCATAACAAAAATGAGTGACAGAAATATTACAAGTTGAATGAAGCACACAAACTTGAGTAGCTTTATGAAGCCATGCATGGTTGCTCAAGTATATAGGCTGGGAAAAAAAAAAAAGGCAACACAATCAAACTCCAATTTCCATATAACCTTAAAAAGTTTATTGGATATCTCCTCAACCTCACTTTAGCATTCATTAGTATAGAGATGTGGTGGCTTCACAACCAAAGTCATGAGTTAGAAACAACGGGAAATTTCTTTCTCATTTGACAACACAGCTTAAAAATGAAAATACCTTAAGCAAACACTATTCAGACACCCTTCAGGACTTCTCGTTCAAGCAAACAAATATTTTCCAATACGTTATAGTTAAATATGCATCTTTCTCTCTTTAGGTCTTATGTTTGGAAAATGATACTTTGTCGAAACGAGTAATACCCAAAACAGTTTGTTTGGAGAGTTATCTATTCGGACACCCATTCGAACAATTCATTCCGAGAAACTAGCACAACCCGATCAGCATTCTTTTAGGACAATCCACATTCTCTTTCTCTCATTCAATAAATTTGTCATTTATACTGGAATAATAATATACACACTCAAAAATATATTTAAAAGGCCCACCCTGAGTGAGTTAATTAACATAGTAGGAGGTACTACTTGAGTTGAGTCAACTTTATACGGGCTATTAGGTAAGAAGGGGCACCAATTAATGAACTTCTGGTTAACTTGATCAAATCTGAGCCATCCATTTGGCAATCAGCCATGAAGGTAATTAAGAATCATGGTGGTCCTGGCATCTGCAGATGTCCCCATTTAACAAGGTAATAGATCCCAGTACACTATAACTTGATATTTTGGACCCCAATGTCGTTAATGGATCTGCGAACCTGTTTCCCTTCTGTGCTATGACTCTGTATGCAGCCACGATGGGATACTTTACCACAAACTAGCTTTGAAGTTGTTCTATGATTATATTTGAGTCACCAATAATTTTGATACTTCTAGCCCCCAGTTTGTCCGCCATTGTCATTCCCATTAAAGCAGCTTTTCAGTGACATTGTTTGTGTATAGAAAGTATAATTTAAAAAGAAAAGGCTATCATTTCCCCGTGAGGACGGTTTAATACGATACCCTATTCCATTAAAGAAATGAGTGGACGAACCCTTATAGCCTTCTGTTTTCGCTCATTATGAGACAATCTTCAGGTAATTCTCCGATTATCTATTCTGACAGCGGCTGTTCAAGATTCCCTGTAAATGTCGCTATCATATTGATCACAGCCTGTCCTTTTAACTTTCTTTACTGGCTTGTAACCATGTTGGATATTCAAAGAATGATAGACCATTTCCGAATCAAGCACAGGCATCTCTTCATAACTCCATGCAAACACATCTTTGTATTGTTTTAGTAAAACTACGAGAAGCCCTTCTTCTTCCGTGCTGAGTATGGCATTGATTGAAATGCTTTGTACGGCTGTGTCATTGTTTGTGTTAACCGTTTTCGATTCTTCAACTGTTGCTTCTGACCTATCTTGCATAGAATTAGTTATTGCTTCATCTTCCACGCTTTAAAAGTTCACCTCCAATTCAAATTCAAATGTTGTTTATTAATATTTTCAAAATTTTCTTAATTGATACTCTTTAAATTGAGGGCTTTTCAAATCTCGGCCGATTCGCACATCCTATACTTTACTTTTTCCATCAGGTAGGTAAGTGGTAGTTGGTTTTGGCCATTGCTGAAACCTTCATCAAGGACCATTTTGTGCATGCAAAATTGGATGGCACTGGTCAATTTTCAAAAAGTACAGTCATGATTGCCACAAAAACATCATATAATTCAGTATTGTAAGCAAAAACCTGGCTTCTACTACCAATTTGAGATCTCTCAGCAAATGTTGCTAAAAATAAAAATAAAAATAAAAATAAATAAATACACAATTACATATGGATGATTTTAGGGCAACATATCATTCATTCACTCCAAAGGATGAGGAAAGACAAAGGGGCTTCAAATTTTTAAAACACACATTCCGTACTGCGAATGGTAAAATTCATACCAAAGCAACTAATTTATGTCAATACCACAAGAGGCTTATCCTCTACACACTCAAAAAGTTCCAAAGTTTCTCTCAACAACCAGCAATCAAAGCACTCAATCCATGAATTAGTGTCTGTTTGGAAGTGTTTAAAATTATATCAAAAATACTTTTTCAATGTTAAAATGATTTGAAATACTCTGATAATAAGTTCAAAAACACTAATCAATAGCACTCCCAAACTATTCCTTACTTGATGACGAATCGTGACTGCTAGATTCTTTCTTCGGATGAATTGCTCCAACAAGGGCTTCAATCTCTTCCTTGAATCTTCAATCACACCTGGCCCTTTCACTTCATCTACTGGGGTGTTCTCATCAATATCATCGCTAGTCCCATGAGTTTCTTTGGTATGGCGTGGTGATTTGTCATGGTGAATAATTGCCTCAATCTCTTCCTTGACTCTTTCCAAAACATTTGGAGCCCTCACATCTTTTTCTCCTTCTTACAAAAGAAACACATAAATGCAACAGTCTTGTTATATGACTCAACAAATTTAGTTTCATTTACCACATAATAATAATAATAATAATAATAATAATAATAATAATAATAATAATCTATAACAGGATTCTTAACAAAGATATACATCTAAGCCTCAACTAATAACAATGGCTTGACAATTTAGGTTAAAGAATGGAAGTAATCTTTGATCTACAAAATCCATGTTTCACTGATCAAAATCTTTAATTTTTTGTTCCTGCTTGCATTAAAGATTGAAACTTTCAATATTCGAGCATCATACAACGAAAATGAATCAATATAAAATCAAAAGTACCCACAACTGAAAAAAATTTCGCATTATTTAATCAAATAACCTCATTTCTTAAAATTAATTAAACTTATCTATTTAAACTCTACATAATAAACACATGAAACTAGAAATAAATGACATATATACAATATATCATACCTGATTGAGTGGCTGATGGGTCTGGTTTTGATTCTGCCATTGAAGCCCTTGCAAGAAAATTTAGGGGGTCTGATTTTATATTTCAGAATTTGCACTAATTTTTGAGCTCTTATAAAGTTCAGCTCTGTCTCGTGTCACATGCGAGTCCCGTGGATAAGATGCACAAGTGGGCTTTCACACAAAAACCGAAGAGATGGATCAGAAATAAGTCCATTAGTATGATGCTTGCAGCACCTCATTGATATCCTTATAAATCTTTTTTAAATCATAATTTAATTGAATACAGATAAACAAATTCAGATTTTCTAAACCGGATTCGGAATTCCAAGACCCATATCAAAAATTTTATTAATTTTATATAAATATAATGAAAAAATATTTAAAAAATTATGATTTTCGGATTCAGTATGGGTATATATGGATCAGAATCCATAAGGGTTCGGAATTTCGAGACTCTGATCCTGAATTTAATAATTTTATATAAATATAATTGAAAAATATAAAAAAAATTGGATTTCCAGATCCAGTAATGGTATATCAAGATTCACAAAGAGTTTGAAATCCCGAGTCTCAGTCAAGAATTTTAGTAATTTAATACAAATATAATATAGAAAGATAAAAAGAATCTGGATCCACGCGAGTATGAAATTATGGGTCATATATAGGGGTGGTAAAACGAATCAATGAATCGAATTTGTGTCGAATACTAAACGAATCGAATTAGAATGTGTCAAATTCAAATTCAATTCGTTTATTAAACGAATCCTAATATTAAGATTATGATTTGATTCGTTTAATAAATGAATAATCTTTTAAAAAAAATTAAATGAATCGATTGAATTTTGTATTTGTTTAAACATAATTAAACGAATCGAATCGAATCGAATCGAATCATCGATTCGTTTAAATTAGTTTAAGATGCTTTATTTAGTTAATTTTGAAGATTTGTTTTACAAGTAGTTAAAATAACCATTTTGATGAATATTTTTGTCTTGAAATTTTAAAGGGAAATTTGTAATATAATTAAACGAATATTAAATGAATTCGATTCGTATTCGATTCGTTTATAATTCATTTAATAAACGAATTCTAAGTGTATAGACGATTTGATGAGTTCAAATTTGGTTTCGATTCGTTTATTAGACGGATTGAATCGAAATGACTCATTTATTAAACGAATCAATTTTCCAAACCCATATTCGTTTTAAAGCTAATCAAATCAAACGAATAAACGAATCATGACCCAAATTACCACCTCTAGATGCAAGTATATAATTTTATATAAATATATTTGAAAAAAGATTAAAAAAAGATTTTCATATCTATTCTGGATATACTGAATCAAAACTTGATATATTCGGATATGAATGCATACTCGAATCCACCAAAATATTTATGGATCCAAATCTAGGACCGGATTTTGATATCCCTAGAAGTGATTCACAAAAATTTTAGAGATGAGTAAAAAATTATGTAAAGGGATTTATGAATTTGTATTCCGTAAGTCATTATCCGGACAATAACAACTTTTTTATAGATTAGAAAACATTTTACATAAATAAAATTTCTTGGAAATATCATAAAAGTCGAAAACGTTTTTAGAAAATCGTTTTACTAAAAGGTAAAGTTATAAAATATAATATTGGTTCGGTAAGTATTTTTATTAGGGGTGGTTAGATGCACCGGACTAAGTTTATAGTTTTTTGAGCATGTTCATTGTTAGACCCAAAATGGCGTATTGGGCTAAGGCCTGATGGTCGTTTTTTCTTTTTAGTCATTTTTTTTTAATATAAATTCATTTTGGTCACCTTGAAGACAAGCGGAGCAGTACTTGTACAATATGAAAAATTATTAAAATATATTTTTATAAAATAATAAATTTATTAATAAAATAATTTTGATTTATTTTCACTAAAATAAATATTACCTACTTTCTTTCTTTTTTAAGAAAAAACAAATTTTGACTAGCTGAATCAATTTTTTAGTTACATCATTAACAGTGAAGTCATCCCATTTATTGAATTGGCTTATTCATTTGATCATTTACATAAATTTCAATCTTAACTGCTGGGGTTGAGCTCTCATACCTTCCCTTCTTGCCTCTTTGCAATCACTTTTTTGTTAGTTGTAATTATAAGAAAACTCAAAATTACTGGCCGAATATTCGGTCGGTAATTATATCGATCAAATTTTTTGATCGATATTTGGCTCATCGGTAATAAATTACCAATCAAAATAAGGTCGGTTGATAAAATATTTTATTTATAGATGAAGTCATCAAGAGACAGATTGTTTTGATACCACGATGAAGTTGAAGTTAATGAAAGATAAAAGTCATTAGTACCATCTCAAAATTACGAATATAATGAAGTTTGATACCAACCCGATTCTTTTGATGAACGTGTTCATCTACCAAGTGTGTATAGACTAAATTTGCAGGCACAAACCAACACTACAAAAAAATGATTTTTACCATCCAAAAATTTAACGTCCCTAAATAAATCGTCGCTAAATGTATAATTTAGCGTTGATAGGAAAGACGATGATAAAATTACAATATTTAGCGTCATTAACGTACTTTTGACGTAAAAATTAAGGTTTTTAGCGTCAACTACTAAATATCGCGCTAAATATGAAGAATCGTCAAAAATTAGCGTCGAACTTAGTAATGTTGTATGTTCATATTCTAACATCGTCCATTGAATTGGCGACGCTAAATATATTAAAAATATTTTGAATAATAATAATTATTATTATCTACAATTAACCTAATATCTATAATTCATTTTTTATTATTAAATTATAAAATTAAAATGTCAATACAATTATTTTTATTAAAAAATACTATTAAATTATCTATAGTTAACCTATGTAACATCCCCAATCCGGAGATGTTACCGGCAGGGAATAGGCCGTCATATCCCCCTGAGCCTCAGACTCTCTGATAACTACTAATCCGATTTCATATCTAACTCATCCATGGAACCAATGCCCAACTCATCAATATAAATACATAACATTTTTTATACTAATTACTCAATATTACTACGCACTACAATACTGACGGTGAACACTTATAATACATTACATATATAATATTTACTATGTAACATGTAAGACACATGCCATTTCCTGACTTCGCATCGTCGAAGAATGATGCGGTTCCTGCGATGGTCTATAATCGAGAAACTCAATTAGAATATAAGATATGCAATATATTTCGAGGTTAGACTAAACTTCTCAATTCTACTAATCCATCAACACCACATGACGTATTATGCTTGAGACTTGTCATATCGCGTGCATGAGCCTTAAGATGAAACTCCTAGGGTGGTCCTTAACATCCTGGATTGGAAACTGAAATGTAATTAAACTTTTCCTGCATCGCGTCGCGATGCCGGGTCTGGCGCGTCGTGACGCTCACTTGATCAGACCTGAGGCAAAGCCTCTGTTCGTTACGCGTAGTGACGTTACGAGTTCTACGTCATGACGCCCACACACATGAAGATAAAGTAGTGAGCATCATATGTCTCTGTGTCGCAACGCGAGTCCCTGGGTGTCGTGACGCTCACAATACCATAAATGAATATGTGATAATTTCCCAGTACGCGTCGCGACGGGAGGGTTGGGCGTCACGAAGCTAGGCCAAATTCAGGGCCTATCGTCAACTCTTCAAGGATTTACTTCATAGCAACCCAATACCCCCACCTTAATACAAACTCATTCATTTATCCACAATCAAATTATCATATTTCCACCCTTCCATTATTATTACACCATCAAATTCCAAAACCCCAATTTATTTATCCTCTAAAGTTTCTTATCTTAGGGATTTCCCAAAATCCTTATTTCTTAACACCATAACCACATAAACATCAATAACCACAATTCAACAATATTTTTTAACCCATAAATCATCAAAACATCAATATTCCAAATTTAGGTCATGTTTTCCTTATCTCATTTCCTTTGATTTCCTTCATTCTCCAAGCTTTCAATGATTGCTATCATTCTTATTTGCTTAATGTATGAGTATTGATATTTGTTTCCTCTTATTTCTTTCCTATTTCTTATTTCTTTCTTTCTTTCTTATTCTTCTTCTTTCTCTTTATTCTTTTTCCTCTTACGTTTCTTCCTTCTTTTCTCCCTTTAGGGATTTGGGAATAGTATCCCTTATATATAATAGGGGGATAAATGGCTAATATTATAAAAGTTTGAAAAAAAAATAGAATTATTGAGATAATTTGAGAATTCTCTAGAGTCATCCTCGGGTACTGTTCATCCAGATTTTTATTTGTATTTTAAACCTATCTCTAGTTCGAATTTGGAAAATGTTCAACGTGGAAGTTGTAGGTCTCGATCTTAGCTTTCCGACGATATAAGATTCATAAAAATTGGAGTTCGTATTGGTAAGGTATGTTCCAAATAACATAAGTTATTCGTAGTAGATTATCGTACTATCTCGTATCGAAATCTCGAAGAATTTGCCGACTGTCCTCCAAAGTCATTTCATGAGTGTATATGTGTCCAAATATAATTTATATTATGTGACACTCGTCCCATGGCGTAACCGTAGTTGATATTTCCGGTCGTTATAAATTCTTCCCCCCTTAAATATGATTCGTCCTCGAATCATTTCTATTGCTGAACTTGATACTATGACCTCTGGGAATTTCTTGTCTTGATGTACTCTATTCCTTCTTATAGCTGAAAGCTTAATCCTTTGAAGTCATTTTTGAAACCCTTCTTTCTCGTATAGAAACGTAGTTCGTATATTATCTATACAGA